>PVJI01009904.1:0-62991 GCA_004026765.1 Micronycteris hirsuta | reverse complement strand
CAAGAAGGGGCTGGACAGAGGTGTTCCAAGTCATGAAAGGCAAGGACCTACATCCAAGAATACTCTATCCAGCAAAGATTTCATTTAGAATGGAAGGGCAGATTAAGTGCTTCTCAGATAAGGTCAAGTTCAAGAAGTTCATCACCACCCAGCCTTTACTGTATGAAATGTTAAAGGGAGTTATATGAGGTATGGAGGAACATCAACAGGGGAGTGGTAGGGGGAGAGGGTGGGAATGGGGCACAGAACAAGTAGCATAAATGGGAGGTAGACAACAGACAGGGGGAGGTTAGAATAGTATAGGAAGTGCAGGAACAGAAGGACTTATGTGTATGACCTATGGACAAAACTAAAGGGTGGGGAAAGGGGGGGTAAGGGGGTGGGGGGCGAGAAGGGGGGGAAAGTGGGACAACTGAAACAACATAATCAATAAAATATAGTTTAAATAAATAAATAAAATAAATAAAATGTGAGAATTCTGACTTTGCACTTGAGTTCCAAATCTGTGCCAGGCTCTGAGGGAGGAGAGAGAAAGAGCTCCTTGTATCTTAATGCTTCCACAAAGGATTCCAAGACTCCAATTTTCTGAAACCTGATTTTTTATCAATTGTAAAACAGAACTCTCTAGGCTTAAAATGCTATTGAGAGGCTTCCTGATTCCTTTGATAATTATACTGAAATTTGGATTTTGTCAAAACACCTTATGGTAAAATTACAGGTTATATTTCAAAATGATATATAATGGGGGGGTGTACCTGTATATTGACTTGATAATCCATGGGACCGTGAATAGATCCGTATAAACCAAATCCAACTATAGAGATTCTTCTGTTAACTGTGAACCTGAGAGAATGAATCAAATATAAAATAACATACATAATTCAGTAAGCATTCATATTCTAAAGGCTTATAAAGTTTTAAAGTATTACCGAGAATGTCTAATTTTGCTCATAAAAAGGGAAAGTATCACAAATTAGACATCCGTGGAAATACGATCTGCTTACCAAAAAAAAAAAACAAAAAAAAAAAAACCCCAACTCTTCCTAATAAACTTAATGGTTAAAACCACAAGTAGAAACTGTTCTTTATACTTTACATTTTTCAGTCAAAGGAATTTATTTACGCTAAATACCCGCTCTTGCTGTAATGATGACTTTTGTCCAACTTGTTTGTATACCTTCGTGCACACAGACATGTCGGCCACCAGGCCTGAAGCGCAGCTCCCACACTGGGACAGCCCCTTAGTGGCCGAGCACTCACTGTGGGCCTGTCAGGCGGAGGGCCTGGGCCTGGCACTGGGGAAATGACGGCCCACAAGGCCGGCTCCAGCCCTCCGGCACTGACAGCCCACCGGAGGTCACTGATAATAGACAGATAAAGGAATCCATCAAGGTAAACCATGGTAAGAGCGGTGAAGAAAGCAGGCTGTGGTGACCAACACCGGTGGTGGAGGGCTGGGGACGGGACCTAACTAGCAGAGATTTCACGTTCGAACAACCGGCAGGTCCAGTTTGGTCGTAACAGTTACAATCACTACTGTAGAGCAATTCCTGTGCCAAGCACGGCGCTGCAGTTCTTTACATGAGTTACGTCCCTCAGTCATCGTAACAGCTCTATAGCTAAGTAACATAGTATTATTTTTATTATCCACAGTTTTTATAGTTGAAGAAACTGAGGTTTAGAGAACCAGCTGGTCCGATCAAAAACTGTGGCAGAGCTGGGACACGATTCCAGGTCTCCCCGGGCCAAAAGCCCATGTTCTCAGCACCGCGTTAAACTCCAGGACAGCATGAGGGCCACCTCGAACAATTTTTTTAAAGATTTTATTTATTTATTTTTAGAGACAGGGGAAGGGAGGGAGACAGAGAGGGAGAGAAACAGCAATGTATGGTTGCCTCTCACGTGGCCCTCACTGGGGACCTGGCCCACAACCCAGGCATGTGCCCTGACCGGGAATCGAACCGGGACCCTTTGGTTCCCAGCCCGCGCTCAATCCACTGAGCTACACCAGCCAGGGCTACCTCGAACAATTTTTAATGGAGAATTTATATATTTTTCATATTATGAAAAAAACAAGATAGTCTCTGTTAAAAAAAAACAGTTCAACTAAAGAAACGAGGAAAAATTTAAAGGATATTTGAAACCACCATCCAGAGATAACCCCCATTTACCCGTTTCCTTCACAGACTTTTCATTCTAGTTTTTAACAGGAAAACAGACTTTTTTTTCTATGAACATATATTATTTTAAAAATCATGTCAAAAATTTTTCTATCTTCTTTTTCATGTAAAAAGGTAAAAGATTAGTACCGATGTATTGTATTTAAATAAGCCCTGCTTGTTGGACAGTCTAGGTTATCTGCAGTTTTTTCTTATTACATAACAATATCATGATGAAGAATCTTATAATTAATTCATTTTGCAGTCTTAATTATCTCCTGAGAATACATTTCTGGAAGTAGATCTGCTGGGGGAGATGAAAGGTATATTCTTAAGGCTTTAGCTAAACATCGAATTGATCACAACACTCTATATACACAAGAAATGAAAATCATCTCTCTCTCTCTACAACCATGAGTATTTTCATTTTTTTGCTGTTGAGACACTGGTGATTAATAAATTCTGTTTATATTCCTTTGATTATTAATGAGTTGATGCATTTGTTCATATGCTTCCTGTATGAAAATACCCACTCATGTCGTTTTCCCATTTTTCTCTGAAAGACGGTGTTAGTTATTGATGCTTTCTCAGTAATATCCATTACAAAGAGCTTCCTGTTTGCCATTTATCTTTTAACTTTATGGTGGTTTTGGACATAAAATTTTGAATTCGCTGTAGTCAAAACTATGATCTACACCAAGTTTAAAGAGGCCTGTCTCACCCTCATAACAAACAGTCTCCTGTTCCCGCGCTTTCACAGCTTTATGTTAAATTTTATTTTGTATAATTATTGGCAGATGGAATCAGTAAGGACCTTTTACGTCCCCTCACAATCTAAAAGCTCATTTACGTTAGGTTAGTTTCTGAACTCTGTAGTATCTTCCATAGGATACTGAAGTATTACAGCTTTACAATACTTCTGTTTGAGCCATCCACTCTTTCAAAACATTTACTCTTCCAGATAACCTTTAGAATAATCCTGCCAAGCCACGCCCCCAGCAAAAACACGTGACTCCCGGCGAGGAACTGCTGACACAGACTGGCGGGTTTGGAGAGGCTGTCTGACCCAGTCCCATTCCCCAGTTCTTCACAGAGGTACGACTATACTGTGCGCTTCTTACAGGACTTAATCCCACTACTTTATGTCACTTGTTACTATTCTAAGTGGAATCTGTTGTTACTCAATATTGTCACTGAAAATGTAAACTTTATTTTTGTATTGCAGCAAAACATAATAAAATGCACCATCTTAACCGTTTTAAGCGTTGAGTTCAGCGGCATGAAGTACATTCGGACCGCTGTGAACCATCACGACATCTCTGACATCAGGTTTGATGCTGTACAGCAGGGGCGTCAAACTCATCGTCACCGGGAGCCACAGCAGCCTCCCGGTTGCCTTCCAAGGACCCAATGTAATGTTAGGACTATATAAATGTAACTGCTCCTTAACCAGGGGCAAGGAGCTCGGCGCTGCCGCCAGGTAGAAACAAGGTGCCAGGCCGGATGAAACAAGGTGGAGGGCCGGACTCGGCCCACGGGCCTTGTGCTTGCCACCTGTGCCCCACAGGAACGTCACTGGCATACGTATTTTGTAAGTGGTCACTTTTCTCTTATTGGTCCTAATACATTTCTACTGATGCTGAAGCCACAGGAGGCTTTTGTTTTTACAAAGCTTCCGGGGCACTCCAGGCAGGGCCGAGGACACCAGATTCACTGCAGTGCTTAGGACAGTCCCCCAAACAAAGAGTCCCAGCTTTCAGGTGTCCTGTCAGAATCCATCTGGTAAAACACCTGCTTATGCTTATAACGACGAGACTGGAGCACTGCAGAGAGCAGCCAGGCGAGCGGGCGCCCCTTCCCGAGGCTCCCCCAGCCCTTCACCTCCCAGCGCTCTTCCAGACCCAGTCTGTTACTGACTGCATCACGAGTCTTTTGGACAACTACTGAAATAATCAAATTGTTTTTCTTCTTTGATCTGCTACCGTGGTGAATTACATTAATGTATTTCCTAATACTGAGCCTTTTTTTTTTTTTAGATTTTATTTATTTATTTTCAGAGAGAGGAGAAGGGAGGGAGAGAAACAGCAATGTATGGCTGCCTCTCACATGGCCCTCACTGGGGACCTGGCCCGCAACCCAGGCATGTGCCCCGACTGGGAATCGAACCGGGACCCTCTGGTTCCCAGCCTGCGCTCAATCCACTGAGCTACACCAGCCAGGCCCATTCTTTCAATCTACAAATAAACTCTATTTGCTCCTGCCAAGAGTCAACATGCTAATATTTTACATAGAATTTCTTCTTCTGCGTAAGTGCAGCTGAGCTACAAGCTTTTCGTCTGGTCAGATTCCTGTGTTAAGGATGACAGTTCTTTCAATAAATAACCAATAAGCATCTTCTTCTTTTAATGCTCAAGGAAATGATCTGTTCCTTGAAGTTTTGATAAAACTCACCTGTAAAAACCACCTTGTGAAGGGACAGTTCTCTGATAACTTTTAATTCCTTCCATGGTAATGGGTTTATTCAGGCTTTCTTCTTCAGTCAATTTTGATAATTTATATTTGCCTATAAAATGATCCATTCCATCAAGACGTTCAATTTATTAACAGAGTAAACCCAATATTAAAATAAAAATCTCCTCAGGATATGGTTATACTCCCATTATTTCTCAATGTAAATGTGTTTTCTTTATTACCTTTCCCAGAGGTTTATTTATTTTATTGGTCTGTTTAAGGAACCAGCTTATGGATTTATCAATTCTATTATTTTTAATTCATTAATTTCTACATTTACCTATTTCCTTTTTCTTTTTTTGCTGTTCACTTTCTAACTACTTGAGTTGAATGTTTAAATTATTTCTACTCTAATTTATTTAGTAAAAGTAGTCTATTATGATTTTTTGTGTGTGATACTTTGTCCAGTTTGTCCTTCATGAGTTTAAAGATACAGTATTTTCATTGTGAATGATTACTGAATAATCCACAAATGCATTTTTAATTTCCATTTTATTCCAATATTTGTAAGACTCCTCATCCCCTCAGAGTCTCATTTTTGACAAACTTGTTATTAGTTTCTAGTTTTATACAAAAGTGCTGTTAAATAAGTGAAAACTGATTTTATGAAAACTGGTTCTTATTCTATTTTGATATTTAACCTAAAGAAATACAACAGAACAAAGATAAATTCCTAACAAGATTATACACACGCATCTTTTTAGATGTTTTTTCTTTCAAAGCTTTTATAAATGTATATCCTGAGATATTTTCCATGCAATGTCTGCATAAAGAAAGAGCTCACACTGAACAGAGTAAGATTAAATGTATTAAAATAAACTGTAATCTTAAGACAGTAAAAACAGTGTTTGACCAATTCAGGTCCCGACCTCAGCTCACCCACAGCAGCAACCCAAACAGAACGCACGGAACAGAAGGCCCCGTCCAATCCCTCCTTCCTTCACTTGTTTCCTCGTAATTCAGTGAGGAGACCGCTATGCCTCACTGACTTCTTGGTTTTCGTGTTAAGTGATAAATGCATTAAACAGGGTATAAAATAAAATGTGGGTCAGTGACCTCCCACAACGTGAGGACGGAAGCCGCCGCAGCCCACCGCCGAGCCGCGCTACGCCAGGTACCTGATGCGATCGCTCGTGCCGCTGTACCCCCAGCGGCTCTCCACCTGCTGGAACCTGCTGATGCAGCACTCCTTCCCTCGGAGGCAGCACCTCGGCCGATCGATGTAGTCAACTCGGGGTTTAGGGTTGACAGTGAAATGAAGGAAGAGATTTACCACTTCACGGTCTGACAAAATTCCAGACTGAGCAGGACCTGTAGAAATGAAAGTATAAACCTCAATAAAATCACCTTGATTTCAATTCCTAACTTTATAATACTCCACATAATAATGTGAATTCAAATCTGGAAGATGTAAATCACCAATGAGGCAGACAAATCTCAGCATGTATAATTTTAACATATACAGTGTCCGGCCGAAGTAACACCCACTTCAGTGTGGCTGGTAGGGTAATAATATGGATGTCATAATTTATAGTTTTAATTTGGACATTTCACCTAACATGTCATGTGGTGTGCTTGAATGTGATATTGTTATGTTGCAGAATTACATGCTGATGGTTTTGTAATAACAAAGGGGCATTATTTGTGCTGAACCCAGTATTTCCAGTTTTTCTAAATCCATTTGAGGTTCACCTAATAAAATCTAAGTGTTAAAATCATGAATAAAATAAATAAAATCATTAATAAATCAAAGCTTAGATGAAAGCCTGGATTTTTCTATCCACTCACCTACTCTGAGGACCACAGACTTTTGTCACCAGAAAGAGGAGAGTCCTTTCCTTTGGCAGGCACGGTAACAGCAACCAGAGCTACTGTCACCTCCCCCCCCCCACCCAATACCTGTCTGAGGCTATAATCTGAACAACAGAATACATTTAGAGGTGGAAATGGACAGGATAGGGCTTTCCTCCTGGGGTTTAGAAATCAGCAGAGGGCAGGAGCTAACACTGGAAGAGCTGTGAAAGACACATATATATCTTATAGTCCCCCATTCGCTGTTTCTGAGGCAGAAAAATCCCAACCTGCTTTAACTTATCCAGGAATAAAGGCTCTTCCTCACAGAAGAGTCCAGGAGAACCCTTCCAATGCTGGTTAAAACAATCTGAATAAGAGACTGCAAAACTAAATTAAAAAAATTTTTTTAAACTGTAAAAATAAATATCTGATAAGGTAGAAATTTGGGTTAGGAAGCCATAAAGTTAAATTTTAATGAAAAACCCTGATTTTTAAACATTACTAGTACTCCTGAAGAACAAAAAATAAGAAATAAGATAATTCCATAATTCAAGACTGTAAAAGAAAATATCCCTTGTTGAACAAAAAAGTCTTCAGCCCTGGCTGGTGTAGCTCAGTGGATTGAGTGCGGGCTGGAAACCAAAGGGTCACCGGTTCGATTCCCAGTCAGGGCACATGCCTGGGTTGTGGGCCAGGTCCCCTGTGAGGGCCACAGGAGAGGCAACCATATATTGCTATTTCTCTCCCTCTCTGTCTCCCTCCCTTACCCTCTCTCTAAAAATAAGTAAAATCTTGAAAAAAAAAATAGTCTTCAGATCATGAAAAACATTCTCAGATACGTACCAGACACCTACCTACAGAAAGCAATCGGAGAGCCACATTCCAGTAGACAGGGGGTGAATCAAAATAAAGAATTCAAGAAGGTCTGCCATATAAGAACTGGCAGCGGGCACCGAGAGCAAGGCAGCCTAGAGCCTCGCTACTGTGGCAGCTCTATCACTGTGGTGTGGAAGGTGTGTGTGCTATTCGTACCATCAGGTGGTCCGCAAAGGCGGAGAGAAAGAACACACCATCCTACCATTCCTGTCTTAAGTGGGGAAGGTCAATAAATATTACTTTAGTGAGAAATGGAGAATTAAGAAAACGGATGGGGGACAAGTAAATGCAAAATTCATGATTTCCAAATCTCTGCATAGAAAATAAAGCAAAGAAAACACACACAATAGCTAAATAGAGAATATAGAGGGAACTCTCCATTAGAATACTTTTAGAAATACAGAGGTAATCTGGGGGAAAAGGATGATGTGACTATAAAGCATTACGTCTGTAGGATGGAACAGCCCACGTCACAGAACAGCTCTGGGGGGAACGCCCAACACAGCTCTCCCGGGTGAACAGCGAAGGGAGGCGTCAGTGTCCGAGAAGGGAAGCGCATGGAGGCAAAGCCCTGTGTCTGCCGCCACTTTGCCCCTTGGGCTCGGTGCTGCTCTGCTTCGCGGGCATGACTCCCAAACAGGAACAGGCAACCTAGAAACTGGGGCGGTCCTCGCCTGACCGAGGAGACCCAAACTGCAACCGAAAGCTTCCAAAGGCATCCAGACAGCGACCCCCAGAAAGGGTGTAGTAGGAAAACAAGGCCAGCGTGTTGGGCACACTCTCCGTGTTTGCTGATTCCTACGTTACGCACAAGCAAGAGGAAACAGACCAAGGAACCTGGTAGAGAGGAAATGCTAAGAGACGAAAGCATTAAATAGAAATTCCAGGTGTTTTATAAGAATTATTACCTTGGGCAAGGCACTTAACCACTCTCAGGTTCAGTTCTCTAACCCATAAAATACTTATTTTCTATATATTTAAATTTTAAAATATATTCATTATATAACCTGTATTATCTTGCAGGACTGTTAGAATTAAATAAAACTATACACAAATGCACATACATATATTATGTAACTAGAAGAGTGACTAGTCCTTGATAAATAAGAGTTTCTTTTCCTCTCTTGTGCAAGGAGACTGGCTGACTGACAGATTCCGGTCCAGTGAGGGCCTTACCCGCTGCAAACTCCTCGATGGTCATCAGCGGGAACCGGATCAAGGGCAGCGCTTTTCCTAGCACTTTCTGCTTGTTCCCGAAAGTCGCAGGCAACTGCTGTCTTTGACATTCTGCTTCTGCCCACCGTACAATAGCTCCGAAAAGTCGGCTCTCTCGAATACTGAGTGTGTCTCTTTCTAGAACTGCGCAGAGTGTGTCTACAGGTAAAATACAAAAAATAAATTAGAAACATCTTGCTCTTTTATAAAATACTGACAAACTTGCTTATACTAAGTTTTCAAATCTCAAAAATAGGTTAGATACTTAAAACTACAAACTATATTTTATTTTATTTTTAAGATTTTATTTATTTATTTTTAGAGAGAGGGTAAGAGAAGGAGAAAGAGAGGGAGAGAAACATCAATGTGTGGTTGCCTCTCAAGTGCTTCGTACTGGGGACCTGGCCCGCAACCCAGGCATGTGCCCCGACTGGGAATCGAACCAGTGACCCTTTGGTTCCCAGGCCCACGCTCAATCCACTGAGCTACACCAGCCAGGGCTAAAACCACACATTTCTTTACCTTGCCTTGCCTTTCCCTTTCTCTACATACACGTCTTCATGTGGCTCCCTTGCCTCTAACGCCATGCCCCCGCCTTATCCAAACATTCATTATCAGAGCCTCCTCTGTGAAAACCGTCCTAACACTACTCCAATCGGAGGTGACCTCTTCATGTTTTGGATTTGTATAGTAATTATTTTCTATATATCTAATTCAGAAAAGGCAAAAATCACCTTTTGTCCTATGCCTCTCTTCTGTTAATGTCTTAAATCTTAATTCTCACATATTTGTCCCTTGATTCTCCAAACAGATGATAGTTTCCTTAAGAAAAATATCTTACCTTTCTTTGTATTTCTTTTTTTTTTTAAACAGGACCCCTGTATATATAATACTGTGCATTATATGAGCAGCCAATGAGTATTTTAAAGATCTGACATCTTTTAAAAGGCAATGAGGGAGTTAAAGACTTTTAGGAATACCTCACTAAAATAAAGAAAGCAAAAATCTTAAAGGGGTAGACTTCGATCATTTGGAAGAAAAACCCTGCACGGGACGGACGGGCACTGCCCAGATCCGTCGGGGACTTACCTATGTCGATGTCTGTGAACCCCTCAGCACTTATTGCGTCCATGGTGCTTTTGTCTATGGTGTCCAGGCAAAGACTAGCGAGCTGAGGTTCATCAAACAGTCGCGCCTGAACATATGAAAAGATCGTGATTTTGTTTCCATAGCCAGTTTATCTGCAGGCTGCGTATATTCAAAGTGTATACTGAAAGTACAAATGTCCTGCTGAGACACCAAATTCGCATTGCCACTACCAACCCTGTTATCTGTATTTTCACGTGTATATATACACTGCCCACTTTCTTGTGCATTACTTATTTTAATCACTAACGAACACCCTACAGATAAGGGAGACATTAGTGTCCAATCTTCCAGACGAGAGCAGAGAGGGTCAGAGAGGTGTTCTGACTTGCCTAATATCAACCTAGTTATGTTGCAGAGCCAGCGCAGGTCTTACGATCTTTTCACTAAACACTACCAATTGTCCAGTATACTGGTACACACAGATCAGACTTTCTTTCCCCATTTCCTGTTTTGATTGGTGGGAGAGAAGAAAGTACAAGACTTTTAAGAGTATGAAGCCTCTGGGAACCTAATCAAAAAGTAGGGCTAATGGGCCTGGCTGGTGTAGCTCAGTGGATTGAGCGTGGGCTGGGAACCAGAGGGTCCCGGTTCGATTCCCAGTCGGGGCACATGCCTGGGTTGCGGGCCAGGTCCCCAGTGAGGTCCCCAGTGAGGGCCATGTGAGAGGCAACCATACATTGCTCTTTCTCCTTCCCTTCTCCTCTCTCTAAAAATAAATAAATAAATTCTTAAAAAAAAACAAAAAAAACACAAGAGCAATTAAATAAATGCATGTGATTCCATGAAGGAATGTTATACAATGAGAATGAAAACCTACAACTATTCACGGTAATACGAATGAACCCCATGAACTTAATAAGCCAAGGAAGCCACAATACATACTGAGCAGAACAGTTCAGGCTATACGACTCCAGCAAAGCTAATCCAGGCTTTAGGAAACCGAAGTCAAGGTTCCATGTGCTTTATCAGAATGTATGTTGTATTTTTTTAAAGGTTAAAAAGCCAAAGGGACCAGGCGTGGAATCTAAACTCAAATGAGATGTTACAAACCGTAACGCTGAAAAGCGGGGCGTGATGGCAGGTGTGCCGGTCTCTCCCTCAGGCCGAGCGCTGGCTGTGTAAGCCAACAGCACAGACAAACGCCAACTGCTCAGCAGGGCCACGCCGGGGTGGCGCAGAAACCCGCCACGAGTATTGCCACTTAGCTGGCCACACCATAGGTGACACCATTAAGTGGTGTGGATGACGACACTTCATTTAATTTTAAAGTAAAACTCATTTTCAAAGGACTCAATAACTCAGATGCTACTGAACGAGAGATAAACACACCTAAATTAAAAAGCTATCTGTGTTTTATAGGGGAGAGATGAATACATTAAACACACTAGATTATATTTTAAATATATAGATCTAATATGTGGTTCATAATTATATTTAAATACATGTATTTCAATCAGTAGGACACCTCTTAAAATTACAGCATACTCAAATATGCTTCTAAATGCTCTTCTTAGATTATATACCAAGCTTGTTTATATTAATTTGCTTAGCCAAATTTTTAATAAATTTTAGCCTGAAACAGAAACACAAAATCTGTAGCATAGAATGAATGATATATATAGGTATATATAAGTGGGATAATATTTGCTTTATATAATCTAGAGGGTTCATTAATGATCAAAATAAGTAATGCCCTGGAAAATAGGCTATGTGTATTTTATGTTATATATATATGTGTGTGTATACATGGAGGGGGCCTGAACCATTTGAGAATAAATTACACACATCATCACCCTGACCCTTAAATATTTCAATATGTATTTGTGAAGAGTAAGGATATTCTCCCATTAGTGTTAACTTGGGTAAATGACAATATAGTATTTTTATCAACTACCTGTATGCCGTTTGTCACTTGACCCAATACTGTGTTTGCAATCCTCATCCTTCTAGCATAGGATCCCGCCTAGGATCACAGCTCATACATTTTCAAAATGGGAAAAATAGTACATTTTTTTAAAATTTTTATTTATTTACTTTAGAGAGAGGAAGGGAGGGAGACAGGGAAGGAGAGAAACAGCAATGTATGGTTGCCTCTCACACGGCCCTCACTGGGGACCCAGCCCGCAACCCAGGCATGTGCCCTGATGGGGAATCGAACCGGGACCCTCTGGTTCCCAGCCCACGCTCAATCCACTGAGCTACACCAGCCAGGGCAATATAGTACATTTTTAACAAGTGAAATTCTAATATGAGCAAATATTTTAAACAGCCAACTCAACTACATTTTTAGTTAGTGTTCATGCAAAAAGTCACTTTTCACTCTAGGAAAAATAATTTTTGTAAGAACGACTCCATTCAGAGTATGAACATCAAACTTCATCGCCCGGCTTATACCGGCAGTATCAAGTTTCCTGTGGAACCCACGGCTGCTACTCAGAGTCTGGCAGCAGCTCCGATCGAACAGCGCTCTGACTGTATCACTTCATACTAAGTGCTTTTCCCTGTGCAAATCAGCTGGCACGGCGCGCCGGCCCTTTGTGTCAGAGCGGAGCTGGGTCTTCTCCAGTGAATGAACAGGCTCATTCCAAATGACTCCCTTGGCAGGAACAAGAAGTTCACATGACAGTCTGTTAACTAATTCACATGACCCCACCAAAGAAAAATGTGGAGTAATACTGGGCTCTCAGACCGACAAGGCACTGAGGAGGTCCTTTTCTGCCCCACAGCGATCTTTGTTAGTCCTCGCTACGCACGGGGTGGTCCAGAAACACCGGCACCATCCAGGAGCCTGTTAGAAATGCAGGCTCTCAGACCCCACCTCTGACCAGGTCCTGCACTAGCAAGTGATTTTAATTGTCAAATTTTAATTTATTGGTTTCTGAATTTTAAGACTGAACTTTTAAAATAAAGTGGTTAAGTGATCGTCTCTACACATAATAAAACCCCTTGGACAATAAAGAATTTTGTGAATATCAACTTCTTTATTAGATTTTCATCATAAATTCAAAAAAGGGAAAAATGCAGGAAGACCAGTTATTAGTTCTACGTCCTTGGTCAAATTAGGGTACCTCTCTGTGCCTCAACTGCCTTACCTGCACAACAGGAGCGATAAGAAAACCTTCACCTAGAACACTCGCACCTCCTGAAGTTCCGGTGACAACTGAATAAATCGATGCACGGGAACTACTTAGAGCGGCGCAGACACACCACCGCCCCTAGAGAACTACTGGTGTGAGGCTGAGACTTTACTTTTGCCACTTGCTGTCTAATGTTACACAGATATTTACCTCTTTAAGCTTCCATTTTTTCATCTTTAAAATGGGGATAATAGGCAGCAACGTAACAGAGCTGTAATTAGGAGTAAAGGTGACAGAATGCACAAAGGGACTAGCTTAATGTCTGGCACACCCTATATAGAGACACAAAGTTCAGTGGTTATGTCCAAGAAGAGGTGACATCAGCTTGTTCTTTATTTTGTAACTACAAATACTTCCGGACAATTAGATTCTTCAAAAAGGTGCCCTCACGCACTTTCTACGCCAGCAGGCTGGACGTAGAACAGGGAAACTCGAGCTCTGCGCTCCAGCCCCATGGAGCCTGTGGTGAGATTTTCGGCAGGTAATTTATTAGGCCAGGTTTCAGTTTTTCCATTTGGAAAATGAAAGAGTTGAGCTAGGGGACATTGTGATTATTGCCAGTAATAATATTTGAAAGGATTATATGTTACTGGCTTAGTTTTTCCCCCTCATTTTAACTTGCTGACTTCTGTGAGTAAGGTCACATTCTGAGGTACTGGGGACCAGGATGTCATCCCATCAATTCTGGGGGACACAACTGAACCTGTAACACATGGTTAGAGGCTGGCTTAGAAATTTTTTAAAAAATTCATACAAGGGTATTACAACATAGCCTAAAAAAAAACAACACAGCAATTTGTTTATTTCTAACGCATGAAGCTCAGCTTACAGGCATTCAACAAATGCTGAATAGTATATGTTAAAGACTGGTTAACGGTTCCACAGTCGTGTTCAGTTTGTAGAAATTCACCAGACCGAACACTTATAATATGTGCACTTTTCCTGTACTTACTTAGTGGGAACTTTTTTAAAAGTCAGAGAAAGCATGTTTCATATAAGCCTTAAATTTTAACTCCCCCAAGAGTGGGTCAGCAAGCTGACAAATACAAGTCCAAAGACAGTAAATTTTGGAACTTCTCAAGACTTGAAATACTCAGTGATTATTCCGGACCCAACAAAAACTGAAAACAGAAATGTTCAGAAAACTTCACGCTACCATTTTCTCAATCAGAGCTGGAAGCACGCTAGACCCTGACCCGGTCTCCCACCCTGAACAGCCCCGTGACTTGGAGTCTGAGCACCCTACTCACTCTATTTCTCTACCTATACGACAATGTATTAACTCTAATTCCTTTCCATTCTAAAATCATTTAAATCTGATATAGTTCCCTGAACGGAACTGTAAGAATAATGACCTTTACTTTAAAATAATGATCTAGAACTAATTCAACAGAAGTATTAAATAGCCATCTAGTTATAGTCAATTTTTCAAGCTACAATGGCACATTCCTTAGCACACTGACCTACCTGGGTAAGTAACATAAAGGCGTTATCTGCCCTGAGGTGTTTGGTGAGAAACTCCACACAGTGTGCTTCCAAGGCTGGGACTGCGTATTTCTTAGCAGTATAAAGAGTGGTCATAACTGTTTCCGGGCCAATTTGAACCTCATCTGAATACAGAAATCTGGAAAGCAATTGGAAATTGCAGAGATGGTCAGTAATGTTTCCCATAAGCAAGCAATCCATCAACGTTCAACCTCTGAGGAGTAGTTTTAGAATACAAGGAGCAACCTGAAAACCTGAAATGTGCACCAGGTCTACGGGGGCACCTGCCCACACATCATCTCATTTTATTCTCACCTGATCCTGGCTCCCCCAGAGGAAGGAAGTCTCCCCGTTTGACAGAGGAAACAGGCGAAGAGGAAAAGGACTTCCCTTCTAATTTGCACTTCTTTAATTATTAATGAGGTCAAACATTCTTTGTTAATTAGCTGTAAATGTTTTCCTTTCCCTAAACCATCTTTCCTACTTGTGTGAATTTGTATTCAATTCCCTATCGATCTCCCTGATTGAGCTGTGGACTAAACGACCTGTTCCACCGACCTACCGGTGGTACCCAGGACGCCGCCGCTGTCTTAACAACGCAGTGGGCTCCGGCAGCGAAAACCAGCTGGTCTGGGATGTGAGCTGGCTCCGCTACCTCCGGCCAGTTATTTGCCTTTTCTGGGCCTCGGTTCCCTTTGCAAAAATATGGAAAACGACCCCTATACCGCCCTATATGGACTTTTGTTAATAAAAGATAACAATGCCAGACTGGTAGCTCCCTTCCGTTAAAAGAAATTAATCGGGAGTCAGTCTAACCCCAACAATCCAGAAGCAAAACTAGCACGGACGGCAGCGTTCCTTTCCAAGATGATGGGACCTCGTCTGCAGAAACGCAAGGCAGTTGACCCTAAGCTTACTGTGTCGGCACTGACTCTCCCGGGCCCTGACGACGGACACTTCACACCGAGAAAAAAGGGGTCACAGTGTTTTGAAAGGGAAAAAGGGGCCCCCTCCCCGCAACCAAAACACAGAACTTGGCAAACGGGCCACCGGGACGACCCGCTGTTGGAACGCGACGTGAGGGCGCCTTTCAACGGCAGGACCCGGCTGACCGGACGGGACGGGAGGTGGGCACCCAGCGGCCCTGATGCCGCCGCCCGGTCGGACGTCGCCCTTCCCGGGCGACGCCGAGGCTGGCGGGCCGGAGCGCCGGCCAAGGTCACCCCGAGGCCGCGGGCCGCTCACCTCAGCAGCGCCAAGAAGGCGGCGGGCTCCACGTCGGGCAGCTCGATCTCGGCGGACGTGGTGGCCATGCCGCCGTTGAACATGGCGTCGAAGACTGCGCTGCCGGCCGCCAGCACGAAGCGGTGCGCGGGGATGCGCTGCGGGCCCCCGGCGGCGGCGGAGGCGGCGCGGCCCTTGCCCAGCACGAAGCGCACATCGCTCAGCAGCTCCGAGTTGAAGAGGAAGGCGAAGCGCTCCTTCAGCGACGCCTTGGTCGCTTGCCAGTTGTACAGCGGCTCCCGCTGCAGGGGGAGCAGCGGCCCCAGAGGGGACGGCGGCGGTGGCGGCCCCGCGGCGCCCGCCTCCGCCTCAGACCCCGGGTTCTGGTCGCCCGAATCCGCCGGCCCGAGCGAGGCCATCCTCCCGCGGCGCGGCTGCTCGGGCTACGGAGAGCCCGCCCGCCGCCCGGCCGCCATCGCCGCGCCGCCCCCCAGCCTTCCGGGAAATGCGCTTCCGGAAGCCGCGCGCACCCGCCAGTCGGGGCGCGGGCGCGCGCGCGGCCAGGCCCCGCCCCGGCGCCGCCGCTCGTCTGGGGCGCTAGCCGCTCCCTCGTCTTCCATCCCTCCGAGTCGTCCACAGTAGGTCCGACGCCCCGTGTACCTGGGACAGGTCCCTGGGCTGTCCCTCAAGGAGTTTCTCACCTGGAAGGTGAGAGGGCCGAGGGCAAGGCCAAGGGAGCGCTGGGAGGGAGGGAGACGCGAGCTGACCCTCTGTAATCGAGCGCCTTGCCTTTTTCCTCTTTCTTGCTCTCTTCTGCTTCTGTATTTTTGAGTATCCGTGCGGACGAATGGACTTTTTTTATTCTTTTTGTTTAATGTGTTATAATCCGTTACCCAAAGGTAACCATATTTTAAATCTCAAAGAAACCATATATGCACCAAATCAAAAAATAGCACAGGCCCCTCTGTACCCGGTATAACCACCTAGCTCTAACATACACGGGCAGTTCACGCCACAACAGCAGCTGCCTGTGGGGTTTCTATCCCAAGGGCAGACGCGGCAGCCTCCAGGGTGGACCATTATGTTAGGACGCAAACTGAAGACTCCACAGATTTTAAAAGATAGATATTATGCAAAGTGTCTTCTCTGACCACCACGGGTTAGAGGTAGAAGTCAATTTTTTTTAAAGGAAAACTAAAAAAATAAAAAAAGGAAAACAGAAATTCACAAAATTGTGGAAATGGAACAACATACTCTTAAACAACCAAAGGATCAAAGAAGATATCACAAGGGAAATTAGAAAATCCTTAGAGACACCCAAAACCAAAATCACAACAGACCAACAGACCAAATGCGATGAAAGCAGTGCTGAGGGGTAAATTCACAGCTACAGAGGCTCACGTTAAAAACATGGTAGATCTCCCCGGCTGGTGTAGCTCAGTGGATTGAGCGTGGACTGGGAACCAGAGGGTCCCGGTTCGATTCCCAGTCGGGACACGTGCCTGGGTTGCAGGCCAGGTCCCCCAGTGAGGGCCATGTGAGAGGCAACCATACATTGCTCTTTCTCCCTCCCTTCTCCTCTCCCTAAAAATAAATAAATAAGATCTTTAAAAAAAAACAACAAAAAACATGGTAGATCTCAAGTCAACAACACAACTTTACAACTTAAGGCACTAGAAAAAAGAACAAACTGAACCCAAAGCTAGCAGAAGGGAGGAAGTAATAAATATTAGCGCATTGATAAAATAGAGAACAGAAAACAGTACATAAAATTAATGAAACCAAAAGGTGGTTCTTCCAAAAGGTCGGCAAAATTGATAAACCTTTAGCTAGATAGACTAAGGAAAAAAAGAGAGAAGACTCACGTTACTAAAATCAGAGAGGACAATGGGGATGTTACCACCTATGCAACAGAAATAAAAGGGTTATAAGAGATCACTATGAACAACTGTATGCCCCAAAATTGAATAACCTAGGTCAAATGGACAAATTCCTAGAAACACAACACAGTAGAACTAAAAGACAAGTCAGTAGACTATGAAACACAGAGAGGAAATACTGAAAATAAAAAGGACAGAAAATACTGAAAAGAATGTGTGTCTGTTAATCAGATGAGGCAAAGTTAAAAGAACTAGCATATGTGTGATGGAGTGCCAGACAGTGAGGAAGAACGGTATTTAAGGAAACACTGGCTGCAAATTTCCCAGAGCGAGCATCCCATGAAAACTAGGGAGAGCTGCATAATTTTTTTGGACCTAGCCTCAGAAATCACGTAAGGTCAAAGCCACTGAATCCTATTGGTTATGAGTGCGTCACTAAGACCAGCCCAGATTTAAATTGGGGGTGTGAGGGGTATATAGACCCCTCCTCTTAATGGAGGAGTACCAAAGAATTTGTGCACGTTTTAAATCCGCCACACTACTGAAGCGAAATCCGCCCATATCCTGTGGCCCAGCCATTCCACTCCTGGGTACGTATCCAACGGAAACCAGCACTTATGCCCACACCAAAGGGAAGTACGTGCATCTGTAGAGCAGCTTTATCCATAACAAATGGCCAAATCATTATCAACAGTACAATGGAAAAATGGTGGTGTGTATTCATGCAGTGGATGAAAAAGAACCCTAATAATGCAACAATACGAATTTTATCAATTTGTGGAGCAGAAGCAGCCAGCCACAAGGAAAACATCATGGCTTCTGTGAAACCTCACAGTAGGCAACGCTGACGTGTGGTGCTAGAGGTCAGAAGAGCAGTTCCGTTCTGGGCGGTTGTCGACTGGGAGGGTCCATAAGCGAAACTTCTAGGATAACAGCCATGTTCTATATCTAGAACTAGTGGGTGTAGCTCCGGTTATTTATTACTGTGTAACAAACCAGCCCAAAACCCAGTGACTTAAAACAACAATGGTTTGTTCTTCCCATGCATTTGCAAGGTGAGCGGGACTTGGCGGGGAAGGTTCTGTTCCACCCAGAGCCACCTGGGGTGGCTTGACTGAGGGCTAGAGAATCCGCTTCCAAGAAGGCTCACTCGCGTGGCTGGCAAGTTAGTACTGGGAGCCCAGCTGGCGTGGAGGGCCCAGGACCTTGGTCTCTCTCCACATGAGCCCCTCTACATAATGGGGTTCCTCACAGCATAGTGACTCCAACCACAAGTGACAGGTGAGACAGAGAGCCAGGAAGAGGCTTTATCTCCTTTTATGATCTAACCTTGACAGTCACACAGCCTATTGCCTGCACACTCCATTTAGTAAGGTGCTCACAGAGGCCTGCCAGATTTATAAGGAAGGGACATAGACTCTGTCATTGTGAGGAAGCCACATGACATTGGACATATTGTTAAGTCATCTTTGGAAAATGCAATTGGCTGGAGGTGTTTACGTATGTACAAATGTTTTAGCTTTATACTTGAGACACATGTCCTTTACTATTACATAAGTTATACCTCAAAAGAAATGTAAATGAAATGTGGAAAACTTGGAGAGGAATATACAGAGATAAATGTAGAAAGTAGACTGATAAATTCTGGCCCTTTCTTGTTACAACCACTCCACAGGAGTCACCATGCTTATCTGTTTGATGATCTTTTCAACTTTTTCCTGTGCACTGAAGAACCTTATCTATCTAAACAAATATAACCCTAAATACAATTTTAAAAAATATATTTTTATTTATTTATTTTTAGAGAGGAAGGGAAGAAGAGAGGGAGAGAAACAGCAATGTGTGGTTGCCTCTCGCGCGCCCCCTACTGGGGACCTGGCCTGCAAGCTAGGCATGTGCCCAGACTGGGAATCGAACCTTCCATCCTTTGGTTCATCCACCAGCGCTCAATCCACTGAGTTACACCAGCCAGGGCATCCCTAAATACAATTTTTAAAAAATAAAAATGGCCCTGGCTGGTGTAGCTCAGTGGATTGAGCGCGGGCTGGGAACCAAAGGGTCCCGGTTCAATTCCCAGTCAGGGCACATGCCTGGGTTGCGGGCCAGGTCCCCAGTGAGGGCCATGTGAGAAGCAACCACACATTGATGTTTCTCTCCCTCTCTTTCTCCCCTTCCCCTCTCTCTAAAAATAAATAAATAAAATCTTAAAAAAAAATAAAAAAATAAAAATGGTGCCATACTACACAAATTCTTCTGAAACTTTTTTTCCTTCCCTTAATACATTGTGAAAATCCTTCCATGCCAAGTATTCAGGAGTGGAATGCCTTTAAATGTTCCGAGAATAGATGCTAAATAAACTATTGAGCGCATAGATAATGAACTTCCAAATTCATATGACGCAGCTGGCTTAACTCTGAGAGCAAAACCTGACCAAGGGAGCTCACAGAAAGGACACTATCAGCCAATCAGTCACAGGATGGAACAATAAAGATCTTTGGAAGAGCATCTATTGATAGGAGAAAGGATCGATAGCGCCGAGTGAAAGAGCAGGATACAGAACAAGATGTATAGGTTACCTTTCTGACCTATGCGCTCAGAGTACCCTGTTTTGTTTCAATGTCTGTATTATACATGTGAAAGACGGAACGTTTGTAACCACTGTTATTCATTTGGTACATTTCAAGGTGGTGGGGTTGTGAGTGATACCTCCCACTTTTTATTACTTTTCTTATTTGAGGATAGAAAAGAGGTTTTTCAGGGTTCTTTTGAAGTGAAAATTTTGGAAGTGGTTTTTCAGGGTTTTTTTTTTTTTCCCAAGTAAAAATACTGTGAGATTTGCCTGTATACAGATTTTGAATTGACGAATGGTAAGCTCTAGCAAGAACACTAGCATGTGTATACCCTAAGACGCAGTTTATTTCTTTGACTTCCTCTGAAGTGCTGCTCGGTAGCACCTCTCCTTTGACTCCATCCAATCTAATGCAGTTGCACACGCATGCACACTATGCACACGCATGCATACTATGCACGAGGCACAAGGGGCGAGATTACTAAGATGCCCAGAACACATTTCTCGCACCCAAGAAACTAATAAGGTGGTGGACACCCATTATAACCTGTGTAGCTAAAAATAAAACTTCTTTTTGGGTTAAAAAAAAAATATATGCAGCAGCCAAGGCAATTTGCAATGCCCTAGACTAAATTCAGCTCACTTATAGAGCTCTCCTTTTTGTGCTTGTCATTGCTTTTTTGGAATTCAGTCTAGGAAAGTCGTATATGTCACCATGTCTGCTAGTTTCTAATTAGAACGAATGGGAGGACTTATAAGAAACAGGCCTATTGGCAAAAAAAAAAAAAAAAAAAAAAAAAAAAAAAAAAAAAAAAAAAAAAAAAAAAAAAAAAAAAAAAAAAAAACACAAAAAAACCAAAAAACACCATTTAGTAAAACTCTTGAAAAGGTAGTCAGGACAAAGAAGGAGGAAGGGCTCTACTTGGGAAATTATTTTAATGCCAAAGAGAGAGAGGACATTTAAAACAGATAAAAGGCAATTATTATGTCCTTCGGATTTTTATATTTCAGCAGTGCATGAAAATGTAGCTGCTATTGAGTTACCCTCTGTTTGAAAGGATCAGGATTGTAGGTATAAATAGAAGCTAAAGGCAGAAAAAGACTCACGTGTCCAGCAGAGACTGATAAGTATGTGAAATAATACCCTCTCCTCCTCAGACTGCAATGATGCCCGTGTGCCAAGTTTAAGCTCCAGGGAATAAGGGAAGGAAAAGTCAGGGGGAAACCAAGATTTCCTTTCTTGCAAACCTTAAAGCAATCCATGCCTTCACCAAACTTCGCAGCGATAATACAAACACAGGCGGTCTTCTCTCCAAGATGTCTGAGCCCACACAGTATTTTTTTATCCCCACACTTGACCTACTTCCAGCTAAGCATTAACGACTCTTCAGGGAGGTGTGATTCACCTAAGCCCTAAAAAAAAAAAAAAATAATAACTGTAACTGAAGAACAATAAAGTAATTTAAAAATTAAAAAACAAAAAACAACATCCTCTTCCCTCTTTAGGGTCCAGTTTCTGAGGAGCCTTTCCCAGGGGCATGGCTGCAGAAATTAAAAAGCAACCAGCTAGTCGGAAGAAGTTGGAAAACTGCTGGGCGCAGAAGTAGTTAAGAGCAGAGCTTTGCAGTCAGTTATCTGGTTTTGAATCACAGCTTGGCCACTTACTTTCTTCATGACCTTGGGCAATTTTCTTAACCTCATCTGCCCCAGTTTCCTTATCTGGAAAATGGGGATGATAATGGTAACTCCTTCTGCCTCGGAGGGGCAAGTGAAGATTGGGTGAATACACATTAAGACAATGTTTGATCTGGAATAAATGCTCCAATAAGCGTTCGCAGTTACTCAAAGAACTGAACCAAGTCAAATAGTCCCTGGCCATTCTGTATTGCTATTTTCCAATGTCTGCCCTGCACAGACATCATAATTTTTTAAAAAGATTTTATTTATTTATTTTAGAGGGGAAGGGAGGGAGACAGAGAGGGAGAGAAACAGCAATGTATGGTTGCCTCTCACATGGCCCTCACAGGGGACCTGACCCGCAACCCAGGCATGTGCCCTGATGGGGAATCGAACCGGGACCCTCTGGATCCCAGCCCGCGCTCAATCCACTGAGCTACACCAGCCAGGGCCAGACTTCATAATTTGACTGCATTTTGGATTATTTCATAGATGGCGCCTCATATTTCAAATTTACATTTCTGAAATTACTGTGGAAGCTAAATAGTTTTCAGATTTTTGTCCCGGTTGTGATTTTTCCTTTTTAATCTATTTTAACCATCCAGTTGTACTTTTATTATTAGCCGCCTCACCTGCTATCTGGATGCAATCAAGCTTAAGTAAATAACTATAATTAGTCCAGTTTACACCACATTATCAAAGCTGTTGTGTTCATAAAAATCTTCCTAGCGCTCCAAGGACATTGAGCTGGAATTATCTGTCCCATGGGTCCTAAATCTTTGAACTGAGCACAGTTGCTGTGATATAAATATGACCTTCCACGAAAAAGCATGTCATGGCCAGAAAGAAATTCAAAGCAGCAGGCCGGGTTTCAGAGCCCACGAGAATATGCCGCCTCTCTGGTTACGGGGAAGTAAATATAGACCAGGCTGGTTATGCGAACACGTTTCATTTCATTTTGTCCGTCTCTGCTCATTTCCCAGCACCAGAAATTGGATCAACCCAGTTATAAGTAGGTCGGCTTGCTCTTCTCCTATCCGCCTCTGAAATGTCCCTTCTTTTCGAGGCAAATTTTTTCCACCTTTGGTCTTGAGTTCATCCCCTTACTGTCTTACTGGACTCGTGTGTGTGTGTGTGTGTGTGACTTCAACCTCTCCATTCCTACTGGCAACTTTTCCTGGTACCCGTGTGTATATAACTATTTCCCCTAACCAAGAAAACATCCTCATCCCAAGAGTCTGGCTTTGACTGGCATCTCGAAGGCCAATGATCTCCTAACTGCCCCTCTCTGTCATTCTGCTGGACCTCGTTGGCCGTGATGGTTGACCGCTCACTGAAAGTGACAGTGTGCGTGCCAGGAAGGTATTTTCCACCCCTGTCCCCAGATATTGTTCACATTTATCCAGCTTCAGAAAGACGCTCATTTGTTTAAAATTCTTTTGACTTCCTGAGTATACCGAGGGGCTTTTGGCACTTAACCAGACACTTGCACGGAAACCGTACCAAGAGACACCTGTCCAGAATCAGATTCTATATTTATTGTAGGAAACGTTGCAGAGGACATACTGTATGACGCAGTGTTCCTTTTGAGAGGGCCCGTGGGAGAATTCTTTGGAGCGCCTGATCTGTTCTTATCTTATGGGCAGTGTGAACGTGATGTGGTCACTGATTGTGTTTCCCTTCTTGCTTTGGTTGCTAGGAAACCCAGCACAATGGCACAGGCCTCCTATAGCAACTGCCCAAGACCTTTTGACAAATGTTTTACGTTCTAACTTTACCTCTCCCTTCATTTTCTTATCACTTTCTTGCAGACTTCCTCCTCCTCCCTCTTTCTACTTCCCTCCTTTTATATTTATTTTTTAACCCCACCTTCTTTGCTTCCTCTCTATTTTTTTTTCTTCCTCTTCAGATAACATCCATGCGCTCCATGCCTGGCATTGTGCTAAGTGCGGGGCATACAGCCACCGTCACCCCAAAACACCCCTGTGAATAACTGCAGCCCTAGTCGGAACGCTCAGGGCTACAGAACGCAACCTGGTGCTTCATGTCATTTAGTATTTAGAGTCGCTTAGTGTTTCCCCGAGTGCACTGGCCACTCTGTGGGCCCTTCTCTGGGCAGGATCCTAGTGATCCACCCACAAGACACACCCCCCTCGTCCTGGTCATCCTCAGGTCATGTGTTGCGTCCCTGTACACCCCACAGATCAGTCCGTTTGCTTGCCCCTGGTGCGTTCCTCTAGAGCAGCAATTTTCAACCTTTGTCATCTCACGGCACCCATACACTAATTACTGAAATTGATGGCACACCAGAAAATACATTTTTTTGCTGATCTGACCAAAAAAATCGGTATGATTTTGATGCATTCACACTGGACAGCTAGCTACTGTTGTGTTGGCTATTGTCTTTTTTTTTTTTTTTTTAATTTGTCAACCTCCGGGAAAAGAGGCCCGTTGCCCCTGATGAAATAATCGGGTATCGCATGCTTTAAAAATGCTTGCGGCACACCAGGTGAAAATCGCTGATCTACAGTGCCTTTCATAAGAGCACAAACATGACTTTTTTAAAAAATATTTTATTTATTTATTATTAGAGAAAGGGGAAGGAGGGAGACAGAGAGGGGGAGAAAGAGCAATGTATGGTTGCCTCTCACATGGCCCTCACTGGGGACCTGGCCCGCAACCCAGGCATGTGCCCTGACTGGGAATCGAACCGGGACCCTTTGGTTCCCAGCCCGCGCTCAATCCACTGAGCTACACCAACCAGGGACAAACATGACTTTTGTTGGAAGGATTAAAACACGGGAAGAGGGAAAGAGAGCACGCGCCATGGGACTGGGGGCTGAACAGTGAAGCGGGGGTTGACTTCCCCGCGGCAGCCCGGCCCAGTGGGCTTCCTTCTTAGTTCCTACTTCCTGGGGACAATTCCCTCAAGTTCTGCTTTCATTTCCTCTCCATGGCAGACACAGGCATGATGATGGGCCCTTCTGTGTAATTCCTGATTAGGCCAATTATTTTTGGATTGACGTGACAAAGAACTGTATCTTTCTCTTCACGGAATGGGCAGCGTGGAGACTGTCCATGGTTCTATTTTTGCTTCCAGGAAGCTTGGGGTCAAATTTCACAGCTACACGAGCCTTCGTGGCTTACAAGAGTGCTGCTCTTGAAAAATTCAGTAACAACGTTCTTGTCTGAACGCCTCCAATTTTAAGTCAGAGCCAACCCCTTTTTCAAGCAAGTGGGAGCTTAACAATTACTGATCTGCGTGGAGCAGAACGCCAGAGTGACCACGGCCTCCCAGGCATTGAATGAGTCAAATGACCAGATCTACAGTGTGTCCATCCACCATTTCTAGGTGCCCAACGTGGTGCCTTGCTGCTGGCTGGCTGTGGCGTCAGGGGAATAGTGACAGATCAGAAATCCTGCATTCAAAACCACCCTCTCTCTTCTTCGCCCCTTGACCAGCGGTTTTCACCTTGGGCGGGTCTCTCTCCGACAGGCACCGGGACTTGGGATGAGGGAGCTGGCTTCAAAGAGGCTGGGTGACGCTGGAGCAGGTCACCGCCTCTTTTCCATGCCTTTTACTCACGGTCTCTTCAGCTCAGGGCAGTTGTAAGGATGCTGAGTACCTGTCGTGTCTCCCTTGGTTATTGGAGCTGTTTGTTCTCTGTCTGAAACTCATGTCCCTTCTCTTTCCCAACGGGGAGACCCATCCAGACTCAGTCCCAGGGGGCTTCCTGAGACCCCCCCCCCCCACAACGTGCTCAAGCAGCCAGGGGAACACTTGCACTGATTTTTCTCTATAACCAGGAGGCGTCTGTCTGACCCTGTTCTGGGTGCAGAGCCTTGTCTCCCGGTCCTTGGACCCTGTGGGGCCTGGCGGGAAGGCCAGTGGGACAGACAGGAATGGATGGGGCTGCGGTGTCTGAAGTCACCGCGTTCCTCCCAGTGTCAGTTTCAATCCCCAAAGTGGGAATTGCTGGTGACAATACAGTGCAGGGCAAGCACCTTGACCCACTGGATCCCAAATCGCGCTGGCCTGCGTCACCCCCATTTCAGAGATAAACGAAAAGATACAAAATAACTGGACCGAGGTCAACAGCTGGCGACCTTGGGTTCAAAACAGGACTTGGACTCGACTCAGGAGCTGTGCTTGCTGCCTGCCGATGGCTGCTCCGGGGAGTAGTTCCTAGGTTTCGGGGTCATCTGTCCCTTCCCGACTCTGGGGGAAGATTCCCCACGTGGATGCTCTCCGGGGCCCTTCCGGCCACACCCCCAGGGCCTGGCTCCACCCCCTGCCCCCGCCGCGTGGTGGCCCGCACCTCAACCCCGAGCCTCCCCAGGTTGTCCAAGAAAAGCTACGGGCTGTGACGCAGCCTTCCCGCAGAGAGCGAGTGCGGCTGGGGCCCCTGCCCCTACGGAAGGGGCTGTCACTGCCACTGTCGCCGCCCCTCGGCACGCCCCGAGCTCGCGTCTGAGCCCTGGCGCCCCGGGCCGGAGAACGGCGAGGGCGCCACCCCAGTCTGAGGGTGGCCCTGCGCGCTGGGCAGCTGCGGGCACGGTGACCACGCGCGGGGCGCGCTGGCCGGTTGCTCAGAGGATTCGGCCGCGGGGCACGGGCGCTGCGGGAAGCAGGAGCGGGCTGCGCCCGCACGCGATGCTGTGAAGGGCGAGCGGGTCGGCAGCAATGAGTGCCTCTGCGGCCACCGGGGTCTTCATGCTGTCCCTCTCGGCCATCCCGGTCACCTATGTCTTCAACCACCTGGCGGTCCAGCAGCAGTGAGTGGGCGCACAGGGCGGGGCGGGGGCGCGGAGTGGGGGGGCAGCGCCGAGGGACGGCAGGAGCGGTCCCGGCAACTTTTCAGATGGGGCTGAGGCGTCACCGCAGAGCCTGGGTCGCTGGTGGACGGGGAGCAGCGTCCGGCCCGGGGCAGGAGGGGAGGCACCGGGGGTCTTCGCTCAGGCTGGCATTCTTGCCATTCAGCTAAATTCCGAGCGGAGTGCTGGGTACCCGCTCAGTGCCCGCACTGTGCCAGGTGCCCAGGCTAGAGGTCTGTGAGGCGACGCTCCTGCCCTTGAGGTGCTCAGGGGCAAGGTGGGGGCGGTAAGCCCCCCCCCAGCTGTGTGCAGGCGTGTTGGCTGTGCTCCTGCCTTGTTCGGAGTTTCGCAGGAATGTGTCCATGTATGGACACGCACATACTTATCATTTCTTAGTAATTTTAGAAACTGTTCAGAATGGCCAGCAGAAACAGCCCTGAACCAGGGGCGAAGCCCTGGATTCTAGCCCGGCTTTGGCCCTGACGGCGCGGCCCGGCCTCAGTGTTCTGGTCTGTCCAATGGCCTGCATTTGCATCCTGTGTCAGGACTGGGGGAGACTGGGTGGGATGGGGCGCCAGCAGGGAGGCTGAGCTGCTGAGGAAGCAGATAGGGCTGAAGTGCCCCATTCAGAGCCCTGCCCCTCAGCCCTCAGTGAGGGGTCCCTCAGGCAGGGACCCCGCGCCAGCGGTGGCAGGCCTGCCCGGCCCGTGGGAAGGGTGCCAGGCTTCGTGCCTGCCGACGTTCCTTGCTGTCTGCAGCAGGAGGAAGTAACCTGCTACATTACCCGCAGCAGCTGGTGCTAAGGAAATTGCGTCAGGCTGGAGGCAGCAAACCCCCTCCAGCCTTCAGGCTGCGGAGAACTGTCTGCCCACAAGGCCGTGACTTCCTCCTCCATCGCTGCTGGGGCCACCACTTGCTGCCTCCTTTATCCAGATGGCAGCCACCGATCCTCAGTGATCTCTGGGCACGGGCAGTGACTGCCCTTGGTGTGACCCAGTCTCGGGCACGTCTCCGGGAACACACAACTCTGGGCCGTGAATGTCACAGGTCTGTGACTACAGTGCAGTGGGGGACCCTGCCCTCCTCAAATGGCATTTTGGGCCATTCAACAAATATTTATTGAGTACCTACAGTGTCCTTGGCACCGTTCCACGAGTTGGGAATACAGCTACGAACAAGTCAGAGAAGATTGGGGAGGCATATGTTGTGGCAGAGATCGACAAATAACGCGGGGCAACACGGGAGAGTGACTGGGAAGGGAACTGGTAGTCAGGAAAGGCTTCTTGGAGGAGGTGACCCTTGAGCTGCAGGAAGTGGCCACAGGACCATCTGCAGACAGAGCCTGCCAGGTAGGGGAAGAGGGGGCAGTGCAGGGAGAGGGGTGTGGCTGGTGGCGGCGACGTTTGGAGGGAGAGCTGCGCAGCTTACTGAAGGACTGCATAGCAAGGAGGGGGTTTCGGGACGACCCTGAGGTTTTGGCCTCAGCCACTGGGCAGAGAGGGGCGGCCATTTGGTGAGTCCACGTGTCACTGAGCACACTGCTGAGCCCTGAGGCCATGAATGGGCTCCCTCCATTCTTCCTGTCCTCCTGCAGTTGGACTCCCAGTTGCCTTGGAACTCTCTGCCTTCTTCTCCCGCTCACTGCCTTCCACTGCCCGTCCCCACAACGCCCTCCGTCCAGTCTCCCCTGGCTCTGGCCCTCTCGGAGCTGGACCACGGCACAGCCTCCCTCGGGGGCTCCCCTGCCCCCTCACGCTAGAGCTTTGACCACACCAGACTGTTCTGTGCCCCTAGGACACTCCTTCACCGCCTTGCCCCCGCTCCTCTGCGCATGTTGGTCTCTCTTCCTCCCTGTCCCCGACTGTTGGAGCCACACTTAGACTCTACAACCTGGAGTGAAATGCCACCTCTTCCTTTTCCAGACCCTCCCTCCAAGCAGATGTGATCTAGGCCTCCTTCACCAGCCTCCCCACTGCCCACCTCCGCATTGTGCCTCTCCCGCAAGTGTTTCTTTCCTTGGTCAGAACTTTCCTTCCCAGCCATAGCTCACCTTCGTATTGTCCTGCCCGGCTCGGGGCCTCGTGCATAGTAGGCCTTCAGTTAAGTTGAAATTAGTTGAAGCTAATCCCTTCCCATCAGACCTTTCACGAAAGCCTGCAGAACAGAAAAAGCAGATCAGGTTGAGGAGCCAGGAAAGGGTTGGGATCTGTCTGTCTGTCTGTCTCTCTTCCACACACACACACACACACACACACACACACACACAGCTCATTCTCACCCACACATGTCCCCTCTCAGGTGTCTGTTTGCAGAGGGGCATCAGCAACCTCTGCTCACCCCACCCCCCATTCCAAGATGAAGAACTTTCCCACGCTTGGGTTAGTCAAAGGCCTTCCCTCTGCCCCAGTCCTCCAGTCCCTGCTGGGCCCCTTTGTCCCTGTTCTGAGCGGGTCCTGCCTGTGGTGGCTGTCGCCAGGAGACACAGACAGATTGCTGCCCCAGTTTCTCTTCCGTCTCTGTGCCTCCTCTAGAGGTGAGAGCGTGAGAGGACGCTGTGACCCAGTGACCCTGCTCTCTGGGTTCCAGGTGTGCCCGCTCTGTGATGCTGCCGCGGTCAGCTGACATCCTCGGAGGAGCAGGGATGGGGGTTGTCTCGGCCACTGCCTGCTTCCAGTGGTGACAAATATGCCTGTCAGCTTCCACAGCACACCTAACCATTGCCCTCTTCGTGGGACGCTTCAGCTCAGCGTCATGTTCTCAACCGACATCAGCCTCTAGGGCCACCCTCCCCTCCAGGGGCCCATTCCTGCGGGAGGAGCCCGGAGCATCCACTGATGTGCACCACTAGGAACTTCCGGTCTCAGTCTTACCTGGACACCCTGGTCACACTCGTTCTTATCGTTAAATGGTGTCATCCTTGCACCCACCCATCTACCATCCACTACCCATCCACCCACCCACCATCCATCTATCCATATTTCCTTCCTCACTTCCTGTGCACCTCCCTCCCTCCCTCATCCATCAGTTTCTTACACCTTAACAGAGGTCCCAGGCAGACTTTCAGCATCCCTCACCCAGGTATCTTGAAAAAACTTGCACATCCCCATGGCCTACTCCTGCAAGTCCAGGGTCCAGCTAATACCCAGGCCCACTCCCCTACTGTCTGCATGCTGTGGAGATGACACTCCTGCAGCTGGGCCCGTCTACTTGGGGCCCACTCGCTGCAGGCTGGCTGGGTCACTTCCCAACTGCGACATTGGGGGCAGATCTCTGACTGGTGCCTGGCACACATCCCAGCTGGAGGCGCGTGGAATGAACTTCAGCACGCGTTGGTCCCTCAGTTATGAGTGCGTGTCGGCAGGCTGTGGAACCTGTAACTGAGAAGGGTACTTTCCAGAAGCCCAGGGACCCGGGGTGAAGCTTATCCCATGTTGAGCTGTGATGGTGAGGAAGCGTCTCAGTTGAGAGGCGGTGCTTTTGGCTGCTCTCAAGGGTTGTCCTGGAGGCTCTGGTGTGTGCTGCAGGCCAGGCTGTGCTTTTCCTCGAACCGACAGCCCTATCACAGTTAGAGGTGGCGGGGGGAGTGCCTCTGCGGGACCAGAGGCGACCCCCAGGGCGGGCAAGCTCCAAGTCCACTGAGATAGGTCCCCCCATGCAGACGGGGACCGCTCCTGCTCATCGCAGTGCCTGGGACGTAGGGGTGCAGAATATATTTCTTCTTCAATATGTTTGCAAATGAACTAATAAACAGATTAAAATGAATGCCATGCGGTTCCTAGGGTCACACCGTTAGGCCACCAGAATCCAGGCCTCTTGAGTGTTACGTCCACCAAGCCTCATGGCCGCCCGCTGCCCGCGGAGGAGAGGCCATGATCCCTGGTCTGCTTGGCACCCTACCTTCCCCCAGGAGAGGGCCCAGGGGCTGTGCCCAGCCTTGCCTCGCCTTGGCTTTCTGTGTGTGGGGTAGGGTGCTGGCCTGCTGGCCCTGGGTGTGGGTGGCTGGCTTCATTCCAGCCTCAGGAGTGGCCTAGATTCTTCCCTCGTTGGACTGGCCTCCGCTGCTGATGGTCCATTGGATGACACACACGGCCTGTGGCTCTTCATCCTTGTCCCTCTGGGAGGTGTGCGTGACTGACTCCGGCCTGTGTCCTGGAGCTCCGGCTGAGGGGTCCTGGCTGGTACCGAGGGAGGTGGCCTGTCAGGCACCGGGGAACAGCAGCTGGAGGAGCAGAAGCAGCAGCCGTTCCGACACGTCATCTGAGCAGGGGGGCTGGCTAACAAGAGCGTGAGGATCTGGTGCCTCTGGCCCCCCAAAATCACGGTGGGCAGCCCGGAGGGGCCAGGGTGCTGTAAATTAATGTCACTGCTTGCACAGTGCTGGGGCTGCAGGCAGAGGTAGAGCGGGCAGCGACTGTATTCAACTGCCAGGAAGTTCCCAACACCAGTGTGTTTATTTTGATAAGTGACCACCTCCCTGTTCTGGTCCATGCAGCTTCTGGACAAGTGCAGCGGTTGCTGCCCTCATCCTGCTCCTGGTAGCCCTGTTGGCTCGAATTCTCGTCAAAAGAAAAGCACCCCGGGACCCACTGTTCTACGGTACGTCTGTCCCCAGGGCAGGAAGCTGCCGTGTCCACTGAATAGCTCAGCAAGGCAGCCTCCGTCCCTTTGCCTGTGTGGCTGTGGGTACGCCGAGCCCGAGGGTGAAGTGGCAGGAGGTGGAGGAGTATTCCCGGGCCCTCTCCTCTAAGCCGACGCCTCTCCCCGGCTGCGGGCCCACCCTCTTCCAGCTGGAAGCCCAGTGAGCCTGTGCAGAGTCCAGGTCGGAGGCCAGAGGGTGCTGGGGATGTGGGTGAGGCGCAGTGTGGTGCTGGGCACACACGCCAGACACACGGCGAGCTGGCCTGTTTGGGAATCACTGAGGTGAACGATCTCTTCTGCGTCACCATTTTAAACCCACCTGGGGGTCACCTCTATGCTTTGGCCACTGGTTACAGGTTTTGTCCAGGTGGGGTGCAGGTGTGGCCCTGGGTAGCCACTCAGCGAGTGGAGGATGGGAGGGAGTCAGTGGGTGAGTTCGTCACTCTTACACATGGTGGGTGTCCCCTCGCTGAGCACCCTGGGCAGTGTGAGGTCCGAGCCACGACACGGACAGAGGTCCTGTGGTGTATGCCGGAGGTACGTCCTACTAGTACATATTGACAGCGTCAACAGGGTCTTCTGGAACACATTTAAAACAATCCATCATTGGTGGCCAACGCCAGCTCTTGGCCACCATCTCCCAGCTGCTCGCTGTAAACAGCTGCCCTTTGCCCTCTGCCCCCAGTGTACGCGGTGTTTGGCTTTACCAGCGTGGTGAACCTCATCACAGGACTGGAGCAGGACGGCGTCATTGACGGCTTCATGGCACACTACCTGAGAGAGGTAGGCACCGCTTCGCCGGGCGGAGCCTTCCGCCCCAGGGCCGGCGCCTGGGCCACGTTGCTCTCCCTCGGTGTGAGCAGGCACGATGCACGGCAGGTCACTGACTGCCCCGGACAGAGGCCGTGTCTTCCCACAGGAAGCGGGAATTAGGTCACGGGCTGCGACACTGTGCCCTCTGACCCCGGACCCACTCAGCCCGCCTTGTGTTTCATATAAACGAGGTACTTTGAATGAATGGAGGGTTTGTGTAATATTATTAAAACATCACCACATCTGGATGCCCCGAGTGAGTCTTACATGCCTCAGGTACCAGAGGCCGAGGCATTTAACGAAACTGATTGCGACCCCCCCCCACCCGCTCCCCACCGCTGCGTTACAGAGCCCCCTGGGACCTGAGAGTGAGACCTATTTTCTCATTTCATGGGGCGATGAAGCCAGCCCCAGAGAGGTGAAGAAAGCTACTCAAGGGCACACAGGAAATAAGGAGCAGAGCTGAGGGTCTTCGTGTATTTCTAATAATGGGGAGCTTTGTATGCGAGTTAAGTGAGTTTGCATTTTATCCTGTGTGTGAAGGAAGGTTTGAAGTCAGGGGACAAGCAGTCAGTCTGGGAAGGAAGGGATTGAAGGGAAGGTCAGAGCCGAGAGCTGGGATACGTCAGGAGGCTTTGAGTGGCTGGGACGGGGACTCGGGAGTGACGTCCTGCTTTGGGGAGAGCGCTGGCTGCTGCAGCCGAGAGCAGCACAGGGGGAGCCCCGCTTCCGCAGAGGTCAGTTGGAGTGGACTCTGGGTCCCGAGCCTGTCCTAATGCAGAGGCGGAGCCCACAGAGTGGGAGCAGGTGGGGGGGTGCGTGTCTCACAATGTGGGTGACGCTGCCCTCAAGTCAAAAAAATGGCAATGGCAGTGGACAGTAAACCTTCCTAGGAAGGCGGAGGGCCTTTGAAGGGGAAGGCACAGTTTTGGCAAAAGCTTGGAGATGACAAAGAGGCTGTGTCCCCCCTCTGCCACCCGGGGCGCAGGTCTGCAGGGCCGGTGCCGAGTTCCTTTGGAGACACAAGGAGTTTCAGGTGGCGGAGGCACACCCTGGCAGGCATCCCAGCTGGCAGGGCTTTTCGAGGGTGAGGAACGGGCCCAGCAGAGAGACAGGGGCCACCGAAGCACAGTTGGTACCTTGAAGCCAGGGAGGGGAGGAGCTCAGCCAGGACAAGGTAGGGAAGAGCGAAGGGCCCAGGGTGTTGGCGGCCACAGGGTCAAGTTCCATTTTTGCCTTCCTCCCAACTTTGTCATTTTATAAGACGAAGAGCGTTTTCATTGCAGACTAACACCAATGAGCACTGTTTTATTTTACCTGCAATACAGGTCTGGTCTTCTGCGCTGGCATTTGGGTCACGTGTAAAGCGGACTTCCTTTTCCTGCTTCCCTTAGGGTGAGCCGTATCTGAACACTGCCCATGGGCACATGGCCTGCTACTGGGACGGCTCCGTTCACTACCTCATGTATCTGGTGATGGTGGCGGCCATAGCCTGGGAGTAAGTCACTTCGCCTGGTGTGTGTGTGTGCCTTTAGCAACTGAGATGTGGGTAGGGAAGGAAAACGTACGTCGAGGCAAACACGCCACAGGCACCCCCAGACGTGAAGGCATGTGCTACGCGGAGACAGTCAGACACGGCTTAACAAGCTCCCCTGCCTTCTGAACATGTCCCCCTGGATGTCCCCCTGCCACGGTGACCGCTTGGAGAGACTCCTTAGCTTTCCAATTATGTTTTCTCAAGAGAACAGTCTCTTCAGGAATTTCAGCCCAGCACATTTTTATCCAAAGCAGCTCTTCCCCCCATTCAGGTGGAGCCCTGACGCGTAGAGGTTTTATTCCCTATGAAGCCAGTTGGTACTGGCTGCTCTGGGAATGTATGTGCGTGGGGTTAAAAAGAAAGGCAGCAGGGTCTTAGGTGACACTTGCTGCGCTGGTCTGTGTCACAGGGCACATGCCTGGGCTCTCCGGAGACCCCTGCATGACAGCCAGCTCTGCACGGCACCTGTCCTGGCAGTGAACAAAGCTCTCTGGCTGCATTGGTGACATCCTGCCCATGCTGGTCCACCCACAGCTTCTTTCTGCTGGGGCCTGAGGCCAGGACAGCTCAAGGCCAGCCACCTTCCCAGAACCCCACTTGGTTCCCGGTTAGGGAAAGCTTCCTCTGTTGCCCCACACAAGGCTGACATTCCGCTCTACTAAAATGTATGCCTCCTCCCCCTCCAATTGTGAACTCAAGGACAGCTCCAGCCAATTTTTGGACTTTTCTGGAGACCATGAATGTTCTCTCTCTTCATGGATCTTCCCAGGCTCTAGGCAACCCAGTAGGTCTTCTGGGAATCCCCAGGCTCTGTTTGGGGGCTGTCAGGAGTGGGCCAAGGTTTCTGCAGCCTGGGGAACACCCGCTGGGACAGAAGGTCCTTGCCTGTCTTCCTGGGGACCGTCCACCACCATGAATGAGCCTCTGGGGACCTCTGGGTTTGGCATGGGGAGCGGGGCAGGGCGGGATGCACACAGTAGGCTCCACTCTGTTCCCTGCTGAGACTCCCCTTTGGAACATCTCAGAGCCTGTATGCAGGTGGGTTATGGGATATCTGTTGAAAGATCTTTTTTTTTTTTAAAGATTTTATTTATGTTCAAAGAGGGGGGAAGGGAAGGAGAAAGAGAGGGAGAAAAACATCAGTGTGTGGTTGCCTCTCATGTGGCCCCCACTGGGGACCTGGCCCGCAACCCAGGCATGTGCCCTGACTGGGAATCGAACTGGCGACCCTTTGGTTCGCAGCCCGCGCTCAATCCACTGAGCCACACCAGCCAGACTGTTGAAAGATGTTTTTGTCAACGTTGCCTATTAAGGAGATCAGGGGTATATGTCACTTTGTACCTTCATCTTTGGGGCTTTGGCCCAAACTCTGTGACACCAGGGAAAGCCCACACACCATCACACCCCACACACTTACCGTGGTTTAAGATGTGGGTCCAGTTTCCGTTCTTTGGCTCGGCCTTCTTTTTCGTTCCACACGTAACACGCAGGACCCCCTCACGGTGACAAGCGTGTTGGCCATTATTAACAGGCGTGACCCCTTGTCAAAAGGACACAAAGAGGGCTCTACTGTACCCCACACACGGAAGCAGGTCTGCTCTCCAGGGTTCCTTGTGTTCGGTTTACGACTCTCGAGGAAGTTTCGGTTCCTGTGCTTTACCAGTCAGAATACGGATACTGCTGTGGGTCACCTTTTGCAAATAGTATTATTCTAAGCCAAGACTTTTCCGTTCCAGGGAAAGTTACAGAACCATCGGCTTGTACTGGGTCGGGTCCATGATGATGAGCGCGGTTGTTTTTCTGCCAGGAAACATTGTCGGTAAGAAACTTGATCTTCCCATTCACTTTCCTTTTCTGAAACAATGGGGATTGTTCTTAAATGCAGAAGCTATTTTGGTCGTGATAGAACCAAGAAGCCATTTTGCAGAAGTATTCCTTTTTTCCTCCTCGAAATTCTCAGGACCACTTTTCAGAAGCATGCCCTTGGCAAGTAGGCAATTTAACATCTAGTTCCTGACTTGTAGAGGGGCCTAAGGGACAAGTATTGTGTTGGTGGCTGCACTCATGTGCAAATACTTCTTACAACTGTTGTAATTGGCCGGGTGGGTCAACAGTAGGTTTACACCTGTAAGTACGTGCAAGAGTTTATTCTTTTATTATTATTTATTGAATTATTTTCCATACAAACAACCGAAAACCCACTGTTGTCCCCACTCTGTAAATAACTGACAGACTATGGGAACTCGATAAATGTACTCGAAAATGAAGACTCTTTAACGCTCATGTCAGTGAGGTTATTTATACATGCAAGAAATCAAGGCATCATAAATATGCTAAAAGCACTACAGATAGAGCATGCCCGTCAAACAGCTAACAGAGTTTTGAGTTGATCCTTTCTTTGTTGCTAAAATATTGTCTTGTCCATGGCGACATTTCAGATGACTTGAGATGGGGAGGAATCCTGGATGTCACTTGTGTTCCCGTCTGCTTCTGGTAAACTTTCCCGTTCTCCTTCTCTCTCTAAAACAGGGAAGTACGGAATACGCCTTTGCCCGGCCTTTTTCTTGAGCATACTGTATACTTGCCTTCCTGTCTGGGCTGGTTTCAGAATCTATCATCAGCCATCGGAAAATTACCACTATCCCGCCAAGGTGATTTTCATTAAGTTAACTGTAACCTGTCTTCACGCTCGCGGGGTTCACTCTCAGCCACTGGCTCCTAAACCGCGTGCCTCTGTGGACTGGGGGGCTCGGGGCACCAGTGACAGGAGGGCTGTGTCGCTTCTGCTGTGTTGGTTCTGGGGGCCAAGGCCGTCTGTCTGAATACGCCTGCTCCCTGTGCCAGCGGCCAGCTCGGCGCTTCCCGTCACATTCCGCACGTGTGCTGATGTGCAGTTTGTCTGGGGCCTGGGGTTTGAGCTCCTTTCAGAGGTGTCTGTGCATTTACTGCCACGAGGGGAAGCAGGAGGGATACTGCGTTCAAGGTGGCGCACACAGCCACAGGGCCTGACTGCCCAGGGACCCGGCCCATGGGAACCAGCGACAGGACGCCTCTGAGACGGCTCCTTGCCTTTCACAGCCACGTGGTCAAGGTCAAACACTGGTCTTCTTTTCTAAGCTAGTGAGATCGTCCTAAGTTTCTCTTCCCTTTATAGGGAGTAGACCCTTAAGCAAAACTGATATGTGAAAATATGCATTCCTAGAGATAATCAGAACATGATTATTCACTTTACAGAAAGATTTACGATAGGGCCCTAGCTGGGTAGCTCAGCTGGTTAGAATGTCATCCCGATATGCCAGGGTTGCGGGTTTGATCCCCGGTCAGGGTGCATCCAAATATCAACCAAATGAATGCATCAGCAAGTGCATCCGTGTTTCTGTTTCTCCCTCTTTCCACGTCCCCTTCTCTCTTTAAAAAAATAATAAGATTTACAATAGAATTCACTAAAATATACTTTGACTTACAAACCTTTCCTTTGTTAACGGGCAGGCGGCTGCCATGGAAACCGAGGTGGGCACGCTGACCACTGGTGCCCCTGACATCCTTCTGAGGAAGGAGGTGCTTGTTAGAAACAGCAAAGAGTGACCGTCACCTTGGTCCTCGCTCCACAGCTTGTAAGGGCTCCGTGCCCGTGGGACAGCAGCGTTCATGTCATTAGACACAGAACGGTTTATTACTATGTTTTAAAGATGTTCAGACGCAGAGATGGCCAGGGAGAAATGGGCACTGTCACGCAGTGCTGACAGGAACCTAAATTCGGAACCGCTCCGCAAAGCAAAGTGGCTACATTCCCAACCTTAGCAAACGGGAGGGCCCAGCCTCAGAAAATCATGAGGGATGTCATCGGAGATTTAGGTGCAAAGTTGCTCGTCACCACCGTTAAGTGTAACAGTGAAAACACCTAAGTGTCCAGCAGTGGGAGAGCAGCTAAAATGCGGTGCTTCCATTTGATATTAAATGTTAGAAGGGTTTTTGCTAATGTGGGAAAGTAGGTAGAGGTTGAGTATCAAAAGAAAACAAAATTGTTTACACAATAGTCCCAATTTTTGTAAAAAATAAAACTACTAGTAGTACGGTGGCAGGTTTATGGTTTATTTTTATTTTTATTTTTTTAAAAGATTTTATTTATTTATTTTTAGAGAGAGGAGAAGGGAAGGAGAAAGAGAAATGTATGGTTGCCTCACACATCACCCTCACTGGGGACCTGGCCTGCAACCCAGGCATGTGCCCCGACTGGGAATCGAACCGGGACCCTCTGGTTCCCAGCCCGCGCTCAATCCACTGAGCTACACCAGCCAGGCTTATGGTTTATTTTTTAAAAAATGAGCGTGCCTTACATTTATAATCACAAAAATGCTACTTCAAGAAAAATTATGGACTCAGAGCCTGAAGGGCCCTTCAGGACCACATGGCCCTTCCGTTCATTTCAGAGATGAGGAAGCAGAGACTCGAAGCGGAAAATGATTTTGCTAAAGTTACCTGGCTGATGGTTCACAAGATGAATTGTGGGTCTTCAGAATTCCCTCATCCATTGCCGCGGGGCTTATATTTCAGGTGGACCACCGATTCTTTGGCATTGTGGGCCTGCTCATTAGTTACAGACTCTGTTTTAGGTCGTTCAAGAAGTCCAAGCGAAGGACCTGCTGAGAAGACCATTTGATCTCATGTTGGTCATATGCCTCCTCCTGGCCATGGGATTTAGCCTGTTTAGAGGCTTGGTAAGCATCACTGATCACAGGAAACACACAGCGGACTAACAGATATCCCTCCCATTAGATCCAGGGCCTGCTTCCGGCCGCTCTCCTGCCTGGATCAACGCCAGGCGTCCCTTCTTAAGGGGGCGGTTGGGGCTGCTTCTTGCCACTTCCTTCAAGTCCTTAGATCAAGTTCTACCCAGAACTATCTTCCCTCCCTTATTTTGGGGCACCTGAAGAATTAGCCATTAGACATTCATTCTTTTGGCTCTGTGATGTGTCTGATTTAAACATCCTGGCAAAGGGTAATAACTCAAGACCATGATGCAACCATGGCCTGGGCATTCACGTGGCCAGGGGCAGGGCGGTGGGGTTGAGGAAGGGCTACTGGGGCAAGGAGTTAGAATCCTGGCCACGTAAGGAGCTGCGTGGCCTTGGAAAAACTACCTAACCTCTTTGACCCTCAGTTTCTTCCTCTATAAAAAGCTGGCTGAGAGTATTATTTTGAAGATTAAATACTGAACACGAGACACATGTAGAGGACCTAACATATAGTAGGTGCTCATTAAATGACATATTATTTTCATCGATTGATGATCCTTCGCAATGCCCCAGTTTCACCAATTATTCTTGGTGGGAACAAGTTTGAGCAGCCAGACCTGTACGGTACATTGTATTCAGCTTCTGTGGCCGTTATTAACAGTTCCCCAGCCGCTGGCATTGCCCAACAGGTGGCTGCAGAGTGGCAAGTGTAAGCTGATGCGGTGGATTTGTTGATTCGGGGTCAGCTGGCTGGGTTCAAGGTGAGCAGCTGTCTTAAGACGTGTGGTCGGAAACTTCCTGGAGGAAGAGTTGGCTAATAGGAGAGGCTCAGCGAAGGGAAGTAAAGGAGAAAGCCGGGCCACGGGCTTTACTCAGACCACAGGGCAAGGAAACCCTTCTTTGGTTAGTTTGCTGTAGTGCCTACTTGTAAGAACAGCAACACGCCCTGGCTGGTGTAGCTCAGTGGATTGAGCGCGGGCTGGGAACCAGAGGGTCCCGGTTCGATTCCCAGTCAGGGCACATGCCTGGGTTGCAGGCCAGGTCCCCAGTGAGGGCCATGTGAGAGGCAACCACACATTGCTCTTTCTCTCCCTCTCTGTCTCCCTTCCTTCCCCTCTCTCTAAAAAAAAAGAAGAAGAACAGCAACAAAAGTGAGCACCACCTAGACAGTCTCGCACGGCTGCGTGCACTGCCCTGTGCACGTGAGAATGTGCATGTGTGTGTGTGCACGCTGGGTAGGTGGGACTCTTAGGGTGGGACCCCTTTTACCAGCTCTGCCTCTGGCCAGTGTCTGTGTGTGTCATCTAGGTGGGGCACCTACGTCCAAGGGCAGGAAGCACGATGCCCAAGGGAGGTGACCGAGAGGGGAGGCAGTAACGCGCCAGTGGGATACTTTGTCCTCTCTGCGGCCTTGAGTCTGCGGTGCTGTGACCAAACCTGAGCTGCTCTCAAAGTGGACACAGGAGGCGGCTTCCCATGAGAGGGCCCTGCTTTCAAATCCTTGTCCTTCACTGCCCCCTAAGGCCACCTGCTCTGTGAGGCACTGGACAGAGGATACTACCTTTCGATCTTGCAAAAGCACAGTAAGCTGAACGTGGTGCAGAAATGAGCTCTTCTCCCCGCAGGGAGTGGCAGGTTAGCTCCTCCCCCTGGAGCGGGGAAGCTGGAGACTGGAGCCAGGCTGTGCTCCGCTGCCGAAAGAGAACTTCTGACAGGTGCCCAGGAGCACAGCAGCGGTTCCATTCCCGCTCCAGCTACCCTCTGCTTGTCTCCTCACCGTGAATCTGCAGAGCGTTTCCCTTCCCCTTTTACCGAGGAGCCTCTAGGGCACAACAGCTTTTGTCCCACGGCAAAGCGGCTGGGACTAAACCTGGCACACTGCGCGTCATCCACAAACAGCGGAACCGGATGTGACTGCGCCTCGGTAATGGCCTGGTCTTCATTCCCAGATCGCGCTGGATTGCCCGGCTGAGCTCTGCCGACTGTACACGCAGTTTCAAGAGCCTTACCTGAAGGATCCTGCTGCTTATCCTAAAATCCAGGTCAAGTAGTTACAAAGCCGAAGGTTTTCCTAAAATTAATGTCCTCTCTTTAAGAATGGGAAAATGTGGCTGGGGTGGCTCAGTTGGTTGGAGCATCGTCCCATAAACTGAAGTTGGGGGTTTGATTCCTGGTCAGGGCACGTGTAAGGGGCAGTTTCTCTCCCGCTCTCCCTCCCTTCCCCTCTCTCTAAAATTCAATAACCATGTCCTTGGCTGAAGGTTAAAAAAAAAAAAAAGACTGGGGAAACGTGGTTCCACGTAAGAAACAATGAACATTCCTACCACTGAAAACGTTTTTTGCGTCACCGCCGCCGTTTCTGTCCCCTGCAGATGCTGGTGCACCTGTTCTACTCCGTCCCGTACTTCCTGGTGGCGCTGTACGGCCTGGTGGTGCCAGGGTGCTCCTGGATGGCCGACGTCACGCTGGTCCACGCTGGAGGTCTGGCTCAGGTACTGAGATGCTCCACTGCCAAAGCTCGCTGCGGCTTTGCCGTCACGGCTGTCTGTCTGAAAAACACCTCTGCTCGGTGTCTTAGAGTAGGAAACACTGACTGGACAGGTCCCCTTTTGTTGCATACTTCTTGAGAAGCCACTCCTGCATCCCTATTGTATTGAATGGTCACAGTAACGACCTGGTAGGTGCTCCACCAGTTATCCAGACGGCGCCCCCACGAGGTTACAGGACTTGTCCACTGTGCAGCAGGTCAGAGGACAGAGTTAGCCTTGACCTTTGCTCCCTTGGCTGCTTCTCCTGCGTCTGCCAGGACAGAAGGCCTCCCACTCTTCCCAGGCCCTTTCTGGAGAGGATTAGATTGCTCAGGGTTCCACAGTTATTTGGCACACTGCCCAGGGCACACTCACGGCCGCCGAGGCAGGAAGAGACCCCCTGCGTTAGGCAGCGAGGCCTCGGGCTCGCATCCCCTGGCCGCGCAGCTGCTGCGCACTTTCTCACAAAGGGGCCTGAGGCCAACCTGTGAACGATTTGATTGTAAAGAGCTGATTCTACTGGAGGCGAATTTTATAAGCTTCTTCCTTCACGGAAACCTTTAAGAAATACCTGGTGGTGAGGGTTCAGGAAGAAGAGATAATGGGGACACTAATGCAAACCCCATTCTAATCAGGTGCGTAGGGTGTGATTCAGAGCCCCTTTTATTATTAAAAGTAGACTTTGGGTTTTATGTCTCTACTTTACACGCTCATTATTCTTTAGTGGAGAAAGACAGAGTCTTGATATGGTTGAAAGTTAAGCAAGGGGAACGAAAAACAAAGCGTGTTTTTTTTTTTTTTGTTGTTGTTGTTTTTAGAGAGAGGGGAAGGGAGGGAGAGACGGAGAGAAACAGCAATGTGTGGTTGCCTCTCACATGACCCTCACGGGGACCTGGCCTGCAACCCAGGCATGTGCCCTGACTGGGAATCGAACCGGGACCCTTTGGTTCCCAGCCCGCGCTCAATCCACTGAGCTACACCAGCCAGGGCACAAAGCCTGGGTTTTTTTTAACAAAATAGAGTACAGGATCCTGAGCAGGTACTTGCGTCAAGTTTCATTCCTGTCTGGGGAAGAGCATCATGGGCTTGGCACTGCCCCACACTTCTAGGAAAAATCAACTCATCAAACCCAGCTTCATTATTACCTCTTTACAGGTGAGGAAACAAAGGGGTTATTATGTACCTAACGCAAGGTCACGCTGCTAGTGTGTGGAGCCAGGGCTGGACGCTCAGTCCGCTCCCAGGTTCAGGGTTCTTAACCACTAGCCTGTGCTGCTCAGAAAACCCTACGGAATGATAACACGGGTCTGGATCAGTCACTTATTCTGCGTTGCCCAAACAGCTTGGCTATTGTGCCAACGTTCGCATCAGTTTCTGCCTGTATTTATGCAGGAACACGAAACTTTCAGTTCTCCTTTCTAGAACCAAGAATGTGATTTTCAGGCACCACTTCCAAGTTGTCTCTATAAGGAAACAGAGCTATTAAGACTTAACCTTCCTTTGCCTTTATTGCCTCACTTTCTATCCCAACCATCCATTCTTTTTATTTGGGAAGGAACCCCTCTCCTCCTCGGGTGAGGCTGGGGTTTCTTTGGAGCTTCAGGACACTGCGCTGGATTCCGCAGGCGCAGGGAGGAAGCTCTGGTTGGGAGCCTGCTCGGCTGAGCAGTGCCCCCCCACAAACACACCATCAAAACCGTGCAAAGAACTGGAAACTGCAGAACCCTGGCCTCAGATTCCTTCTCTCACAGACAGACACCCCTTGATTAGAAACATCATTGGATTTGCCCCTGGTTAAATAATTCTGATGAAAAGAGCCTACTAAGACAGGTGTAAGAACAAGAGAAATGCTCTGTGGAGGTGTTAGGTATTCTGAGTCACGAGGCCACAGCTGCAGAATGTGTTTTGAGCTGTAACAACGGGACAGGCGCCACAGAAAACACTGGACATGGTGTCTGCCCAGCAGGCTCACAATCTCATCTGAAGACACGGTCTGGCGTGTCCTGTTTAGTGACTTGTGATGCGTACGGGACAAGTGTTTATAGAGACACCACACCCACCTTTCTGAGATCAGGGTTCGAATCTGGCCTCTCATACAGAAGACAATTTGGTTCTATATTCAGACAAGCACTGTTATTCAAAACAGGCTCTCCGGGACACCGGTGCCGGGGCCCAGTGCCTGCCCGGTGGGCCTGGACCACACACCGGGGCGGCAGCTCAGGGCAGCCTCACGAAGGCCCCTGCTCCCGGGGTCTTCGGTCTTCACAGCCCAGAGGTGAAGTGGCTCCCATTGCTTGGGTTCTGTTTGGGCGTCCGCCCCGGGGAGGTGTCTGAGGGCAGAGCCCTTGTGGGTGGCAATGCCGAGGTGTCCTTGGCAACACACCAGCTGATCTAATTTGTCTCCAGAGAGGAGCAAGACTGTACCAGAGGTCCCCAGAAGGTATCGGTAGCTTGTAAAAACGCAGCCTGGTGAAACATCTGTCACTGACACCAACCCAAACGCGTGCTGCTAACGGTAGCCTGTACTTTCATTGTAAATATAGTCAAGTGCTCAATAACACCGACATCTGTTAACCACTTAGCAGAATAAACCGTATCATATGGAAGGAGATAGGAGATAGCTTATGTGTATTTAAAGAAAACTAGTTTTTCGTGGTTACTTCTGTGACTTCTTTAGATGGTTACCACCTTTTGTCTTCTTCACTTCGATCCTGATGAATAACTCACCACTTATTACATTTAAATTCCCAATTCTTTATTCACGTATATCTTGAATTTCAGTTAAGGTATGAAAACGCAGACTCCAGGATTGCTTTTTGTCATGATACAAGGATCCTGAGGAAATCTTCTCACGGAAGGAAGCCTTTTCTAATACAATTTTCCCCTGTTCTTATGAAAAGTATCAAAAAAGACCGACCGGCACATTCTGATGCATGCTCTGAGAGAGCAGAGAGGTCCCCACGGGAAGTGCTCGCCTTTCCGTCTCCCGAGCGGACCAGCTGCGCTGCTGTCGCTGGGCGTGGAGAGGGGCCTGCGTGTGCAGCGGCCACGTCGCGGCAAGCAGCCCCACACATCCCCACCCGCGCTGCAGCCACCTGATCTTACAAAACCACCCTTAGCATTGTTTAAGTTGTCTGAGGAAAAAACACACACACCAACAAACCAAAACACAGAACCAGGGGCTTGGACTTTCTGCTCCCGGGAGCAGGTGTAAAGACTGGTAAACAGAACGGAGGCCCTTGGTATTTCTTTTGAAATAGTGAAGCCAAAAATATTTCAGCTTTCTCAATTCCCACACTTGCTTCATTTTTACAGGGACACAGTTTGGGAACCACAATCAAGTCTCTTTACAGGATCCCCAGATTTTTCGGTTCAGCTGAACTACTCGTGTTTGGTGTGGGGCACTGGAGGGGTGGTAAGACAGCTGGTATGTTAGAGCCAGTCTAGAGAAAGTAAACTTTATTCGAACAGTGATGTCAAGACCGGCCCTAAATGCAGCGAAATATTCAAGACTTGGGATTGTCTGAAAGTACTAGTTTTTCAGGGGTCAGGAGCATGGACTGAATGAAGCATTCAGAACTCGTTAGGCATCCAACTGAACACAAAATTCATGCTTACCCTTTTGTTTTTTGTTTGTTTTTTTTTAAATGCAACAGGCTCAGTTTTCTCACATCGGTGCTTCTCTTCATGCTAGAACTGCTTATGTCTACAGAGTCCCCGAAGATGCGAAAATCCTTTTTCTAGCCTTAAACATAGCATACGGCGCTCTGCCTCAGCTCCTGGCCTATCGTTGTATCTACAAGCCAGAATTCTTCGTGAAAACAAAGGCAGATGAAAAGGTTGAATAAAAACGCGATTACACGTCGCTCTTCTCTAGGTTACTGACCGGTTATCCTGGTACTGATACCTTGTCCCATTCCACCCCCTTCCCTACCGGGACACTTGAGAACACGCAAACTCTGGTTCTGCGCTGTGTATGTGAGCCATAGATGGGACTGTGTGGGCTAGCTGTCTTTTTTAGAAAATTTTCTTGAAGGAGAGCTGAAGTTGTTGAGAAACTGTTTAAAGAAATATACTCAAAATTTTATCTGTGAATAACCTTGACCATCTATCTCAATATTCTGTTTGCACATATTAAATGTAAGCGTGAAAAATGACACTTTGGCTCCTACCGCAATGAGCACGGACGTGACACCATTCCAAAGTGAATTACGCTTCACGTGTATTAAAAATTCCGAAAAGCAAACAGAGTGGGGAGAGAGTTTTACATATAAGATCATATGCCCATTATCAACACTGATATAAAAGACAAATGATTAGAGTATTTTAAAATGTTATTTGAAAAATGTTTTCTCAAGGAAAGCACATTATCTACCACTGTTTTAAAAACGGCTTTTACTAAAACTTTTTGAGTTTAAATAGCTAAGGAGGGATCGATAACTTTATCTTTATCCTTAACGGAATACTTGTTTTACTGGTGACTGGAGATATTTCTACTGTATTTCTGTGTAAATTTTTAATAAAATTGTCTTTTTATGACGACAAATCTTATTAAATTTGAAACTTTTTTTTCAGAAAGTCTGGTTGTTTGTTTCAAGGATAAGAACTGGATTGTCATTCCTACTACCTTTCAGTGAACTCTCCCCATTTGGAATTGTGAGCGAGTAGAGCATAATGAAGAGAAGTCAGTATGTGCGAAATGAGAGAAACCAAGGGCACAGCCACCTCTGCGGTGCCACTGGGGGGGGGGGTGCGGGCGCTGGCACCACCGCCATCCTGTCATTCACCGGCTCTTCACCACAAAAAGAGAATGGAAAAAAAAACGAGGTCCAGACCACTACACGGATAACGTTGGTGTCTGAACTTAGGGTCCAGTGAGCTGGTGAACAGCTTATATAAGCAACCACAGAGCTGCTCCGTTCCCTCCCCCGCGAGTTCACACAGCGACCCTGCGACCCAGCGTGTTTTTTTCAAAGAAAAAGAAAAGCCTCGCCTGTACTTGACTCTGTTGTTAACTTGCTGTTAACAAATTTTGCTTTAATATATGAATTACATTAATACCTCACATTACATATATGAAGCCAAATTACACTAACTTAGCTGTTTACAACCTCAAATCTTACTCCCAGTACACATTCCGATAAATTTATTCTGTAAAAACAATACATTTTTTTTGTTTTTGATTTTTTTTTTACAGTAAACTTTTCAACTACAAACCTCGAGTACGCGAAATATGTTCCAAGGACAAGCATAACAGGATTGAGGGAAAAACCCAAACTGACTAAATGTGTTCTCACAATATAAGCTGGCATAAAAATAAATAAAATTCTCTATTATCACAATAGCAACAATAATGTACACATAATAATGGTTTGTGGATGGATAGTAACTATTCTAATTCTAATTCTGAAAGAAAACAAGGCTGTTTGAAAAGTCTATCTTTAAAAGCCAATGATCTGTCTGGTTCCCATAGGGCTACTGCTGAACTCCAGCTTTGAAAGGTCAAGTACCCACCGTGAGTAATTCGCTCAAACTGTGTTGGCAGTGGGACCAAATAAAGTGTCGCCTTTAGGTTGGAGGAACACAAAAGGACTCACTGACTTCACATGGAGAAACTGAGTCTGTGTCCGTAACAACACGAGCTCTGAGAAGGATAAACTGCCAACGGGCTATTTCTAACACGGAACAGGTATTTTACAGTATGATTCAACTTTACACATGGCCTCAGAAATGAAGAGTGATTTTAATCCCATCTTCAATATGCCAACATTATCTGTCTAGGAATCGGCTCCCGGATTCTGTTGCAGAGAGAAAATATCCATCATGTTGAGTGGTCACTTGTTTAAATGCAAATTTGTATCTGTCTGAGTGTTTGGTGCTGGCGAAGTAAAGGCAGGAGAATTAAGAACATAACCGCCTTGACAAAAGGATCCTAGACATGTTTAAGTTTGTGCAAAAATCCTGATAATCCTTAGTGGTTAAGGGCAACTTCATGCAACCAAATAACATGAAATTAAATCAACGACCTTAAAAAAGGTTAAAATGTCTTTTTCTTCCCTTTCTCTAAACACAGACAGAGAGGACTGTGAGTGGTGTGCATACACACGGGGGTTCTGTCGGGGGCGACGAGGACTGTGTTGGTTCACATCAAATCCAAGAGTAGTAGACAAGCAAACGCACAACCGTCTTGTGGTTTTTCTCAATATGCAGCATTCGTTACGGTGGTTAGGTCTGTGAAAGAAGAAAGAAAACGGACCTTTAGGTGACTGGGGATATTAAAGCAGAAGCCGTCGGCACCGACAGTGTACAGCTGGGTGGTCTTCTGAGATTTCCACCTGCACAGCAGCATGGAAAACACTCAGCAACAAGAGCCTGCTTTGTACCTGTCGGTGGAAAAAGCCAAAAGGGTGTCTTTAGTGTTCTACCAGGAAAAAAGGGAAGAGAAATAAGACCAATCACCACTGCGGGCTGTCTGGCAGGGCACGGAGTGCGGTGGTGTGCAAGTCCAGCACAGGGTGCTGCTGGGACACAGCGTCAGTGGAGAAACTGAGGCAATCCATCTTCCTGAGGACTGTGGTGCCAGAAAGAAAGGTAAGATGCTTAAAATTTAAAAAGCATTTGGAGTGGCCCTAGTCAGGCGACTCGGTTGGTTGGAGTGTTTGTCCCCATATACCAAAAAGGTTGCAGGTTTGATCCCCGGTTGGGGCACATGCTGGAGGCAACCAATCAATGTGTCTCTCTCTCTCAAAGCAATAAAAGCATGTCCTTGGGTGAAGATTAAAAAAAAAAAAAACATATGAAGTGTGCACAAATTATTCTGTATAATATTTACAACTTAATTATTGTGCCACATGGCTTATAGAAATACTAGAGATGACAAAATCAAGATGGACTAAAAGAAAGGAAGGCTACCTTCCTTCCAGAACTTCGATGGCATCTGTGTGAAACAAAGATAAACTGTTTCCATTTCCGAAAAGAATGATGTTTTGCCCTGGCTGGTATGGCGCAATGGATTGAGTGCAGGCCTGCAAACCAAAGGGTCCCGGGTTCAATTCCCAGTCAGGGCACAGGGCTCGATTGTGGAGCAGGTCCCCAGTAGGGGGCGCACAAGTGCAACTACACATTGATGTTTCTTTCCCTCTCTTTCGCCCTCCTCCCCCTGTCTAAAAATAAATAAATAAAATAGTTTAAAAAATGGTGCTTCCATGTGGGTCCCACTTTAAACTGTGTCAGGCTACATTTGCCCACAGGGATCCTATTTTTGTTTTCTTCACCATTAACCCAAACATCATAGCGCCCAGCAGCGCTCTCCTGGGGCGAATGAAAGCGGGAACTCGGGCCCCAACTTCTGCTCCCTGACAGCCTGCTCACTCTCTCCTTCACTGAGCAGACGGCTGCGCCTGTGAGCACGCGCGGCTCACCTGGGGGCGTGTTCTCACTCAGACCCGCGCTGGCACTGAGTGGCACGGGATGCTGTACACTAGCAGTGCCAGGACCTCCACAGAGGGAAAGCTGCTCGACCCACCATCCCCTCAAGTGCCAGAACTACATTTCTCAGCCTCTGGTCCCACCAAACTCAGACAGACAGTCTTAAAAAGAAACAAAAAAACCCAACATTTAAAAATCTGTGAACTTGCGCCCTGGCTGGTGTGGCTCAGTGGACTGAGCGCCAGCCTGTGAACCAAAGGGCCGTCGGTTCGATTCCCAGTCAGGGCACATGCCTGGGTTGCAGGCCAGGTCCCCAGTGGGGGCCACGTGAGAGGCAACTACATATTGATGTTTCTCTCCCTCCCTTACCCTCTCTAAAAATAAATAAAATCTTAAAAATAAATAAATAAATAAATAAATAAATAAATAAATAAACCCCGTGAACTTGCAAAATGCAGTGCCTGGTGACCCCTAACTATTAAATAAAAGTGCCGGACAAGAGATGATACTCACAAACTTTGAAGGGTTTTCCTCCCTTGTGAAGGAGGAAGATACCCATTTAAACAATCAAAAACTGTTCGTCAACCAAACAAACTTCTTGAACAATGTCTTTTTATTAAAATCAGCGTGACAGGCAATAAATTCTATGTCCACACTAGCAGAAAATTCCTAGTAACAATTCGATCCAAAGGAAGGATAATTTTGAAACAGGTGGTCCCACAGCAGCCTCAGAAAATTCGTACTGCCCCAAACGTGAAGGCGGCACCGGTGTGACCACAACTTCAAGGACGTGCTTTTTTGTTACTGTTTTTTTTTTAGTTATTTGTGTCTTCTAAATATTTCATTATAAATATACCCATTTCATTATAAAATAATTTCAACTGCATTTTTAATATCACTACCGATCTTTTCTGAAAAATCTTTTGGGAAGCTGTCGGTCATGGAGGGCTGGAGGTTTTCGGAGTTCTAATTTTTACTTAAAAGCTAAAATGGTGCCACTGGCAACAAATACTGCCACTTGCTTTACTTGAAGTAACAGGCTCATTTCATTTACTTAAAATTTATTTTTATTTTTTTTACAAGATTTTATTTTATTTTTCAGAGAGAGGGGAAAGGAGGAAGAAAGAGAGAGGGAGAGAAACATCACTTGGTTGTCTCTCCCACACCCCTGACTAGGGACCTGGCCTACAACCCAGGAATGGGCCCTGGCTGGGACTTGAACCGGTGACCTTTCGTTTTGCGGGACAACGTCCAAGCCACAGTGCCACACCAGTCAGGGCTCATTTCATTGATTTTGGACAAAGTGCCACACACCCAAGTCTGATCAACCATTATTTATTGTCATCATGGTTTTCAAGTCGACACGGCGCCCTTACCCCTTCGCTGGTTTTCTGCGAGTCTGAGCTCGTGTTTCTGGTGTTGTTGCCGGCGTCCCCGCCCTCCGAGCCGCTTTTGTTTTCCTCTTCTTTGCAGTCCTTGTCGTCTTCGTCTCCTGGAGATTTCCGGGACTGTTTAGAGGATTTCTAAATGTTTAGACAAGTTAAAAATGATAGTCAATAGCAGAAACCCAAATGCACGAGCGTAACAAGTGCAGCAGGAGCTGACCTACACCCAGTCCTTCTGGTCTCACACAGGGTCTCCGGCCGCCAGCCGCACAGTGCCAGGGCCAGGCTCGCTGACCTTGGACCAGTCACTTCACCCCACTGGGCCGCCCTCAGCTTAACCAGCTGGAAGCAAGAAGAGGTAGACTAGATGACCTTTTCTTTTAATTACTCCCAGCACTGAGATGTTAAAAGCAGGAAATAGAGACTCATGTACCCAGAAGAGTCAATGAACAAATAGAACTGGACGGACTCCTTAGGAAGCTTCGAGGGCTAGAAGGCACCCTCAAGGTCATCTCGCCCTTCCCCAGATCTTTCCAGCAGACGCCAAGCTCCAGAGAAGCGAGGTGAACCATCCAAGACAACTGACGGATATCGGCATTGGGTAGTGGTGCGTATACATGGGATGGATGGTGGCTAACTGTTTACATCACCAAGTGATGTAAAAGAATTAATCTTTTAAATTACGGGTAGTTATTTACGAACCCAAGGCCGTGCTGGTGACCCAGCCCTTTTTTCCCCTCATCATCCTGCATCTGAAATCAAGATAACTCTAGAGGTAGAAGAAAATACAGTTATAGTTCCCAGCCAGAATTACTATGCAGAACAGCATTAAAATGACCAAAGGCTGGTCCCACTGGACACCTTTAAGAGAGGAAAATGTAGCATTTTGCCAACACTTCCTCTCTGGTAAATTTTAGGAATCTTTAAGCACATGGTAAACAACGGCTAAGGCAGAAGTGATTTAGCCAACTCACTTTGGTCTTCCAGAAATGAATTAGCAAATGGGAGCTTCCTTGGACAATCAATATTTTAAAATGCAACTTCCAGAGAGAAAACATCTGCTGGCTGTGTGATAGATATACATGATTACACTACTTTGCCTAACTGAAACCACCAACCCAGCCCAAAACGTCAGTTTAAAATGAGGCCATTTTTACTTTGTACATGGAGGGGCAGCGGGGATTAATAATCAAAGGTGGAGCGTCCGGAGTCAGGGTTAAGATGGAGCACGGCCATACAGAAGTGGGGACACTTCCTGTTCCCCGAGGAACTAGGGTATGATTATCCCACTGCAGTGACTGCTTCGGACAGCAGCTCTCAAACAACAGGCCTTGGCCTGCAGTTCTTCTGGATAACAGCGCACAACTCCCCAAAATTTATAGTGCTTGCAAAGGCTGCGAGCAGCCCTATGAGTGATTTATAGGTATTACAACGGGGCGTGCACAGGCCAGAATCAGGGCGTGGCCAAAGCTGAGCTGAAGAGTCACACTGAGAACTGTACTAAGACATCTGGCTGCCAAGCCATATTTGGTGATCTTGCAACGCTCTTCCTGGGCATAGTCTTCGCAATCCCTGAATTCTGGGGAAGGACCCCTCACCTGTTTCATCAGTGTGGTCTTGAACTGGTTGTGCGTCTAGCTGTTGTCATCTTTCTTCTTTAACTAAATTCCTAGGCAAAGTAGCCCTGGCTGGTATAGCTCAGTGGATTGAGCCCGGGCTGGGAACCAGAGGGTCCCGGTTCGATTCCCCATCAGGGCACATGCCTGGGTTGCAGGCCAGGTCCCCAGTGAGGACCATGTGAGAGGCAACCATACACTGCTGTTTCTCTGCCTCTCTTTCTCCTTCCCTTCCCCTCTCTCTAAAAATAAAATAAATAAATAAATAAATAAATTCCTAGGCAAAGTATTTTTGCCCTATAACTTCCTAGTCTCTCTTATGGCTCAAATATGAATCATCCACACACTTACTGCTAGAAGATACATATATAACCTCCCTCCAATATGTTCTGTGCCATGGCTGTTCATCCTGATTCTTGACTGAGCTTGGTTTTTTCACAGAAAAAAATGGAATTAGGTAGAGGGCATGTGGGACCTTTACCCCCCTAACTGGGATGCAGTCTAAAAGTCTGTCGATCATGGATTTTTAGTAGCAAAGGAAAACCATTCAACTTTGAGAAAAAGATGTAAACAAATATACGAATTCCATTACTTCTGGTCTTCACAATGAGAAATGAAAATAATGCCATTTAAAAGCCACACAACCACACTACTAAATGCCTAGGCTGCCTTGGACAATTTAGGGAGATACAATATGAGATACAGAAGCTCAAAAGGTAATCGTAAGTTAAATAAAATAAATTCAATTGGATATTTAAGTGAAGTCCAAGAAGCTAAAAGATATTTGGCTTAAAAATCACTGCAATGGAAAATATAGTCTGATGGGGAAATTCTAATTATTTTGTTAGTTGCAAACTTTATCCCCATCCAGAGCGAACACCATGGTTTTCATTAGGTGCACAGGAAGTAGTATGGACTTATACAATTTTACCTGTATGCAAGCTTGGGAGATTTTACCGATCATAAAATAAAGTGTTTATAGTCTGATAAACTCTTGGCACTTGACTTTAAGGAGTTTCCTTAAGTATATCCAGCCACTAAACATGGAATCTAAATGGAAGCAATTTATCCAAGTATTCACTCGTGTGACAGACCAATTGTGGTAAAACCTGGACCAATCTCTGGTCTTCAAAGGTCCATTTACTTGCTTTCGGTTTCTAAAAGGTGAACACAGTTTTCACAATCTCACGGTTTTTCAATTATATTTCTGAATTGCTATATGAAAAACCTACACTTTCAACTTGTAAATGTAGAAATCATGTCACTCCTATTTAAAACCTTCAATAAATTACTGTGACATCTGGAATAAAATCCGAAGTCGTTAATGGGACATACAAGTCTCTGTGACTTAGCCTCTGCCTGCCTCTCTCCCCCCTCAGAACTCCCCAGCCACACACAGCTGCCTTCTTTCAATTCAGCAAGGCCCCCCTCCATTGCTCTGGGGGGGGGTCTCTCCTCTCACCTCCCCCATTCTCACCTTCTCACAAAGGCCTGGCTACTCCATCTAAAGTAGGTTCTCTGTCACTTCCTCCTCCCATTCCTTCCCTTCACGGTTTATATTCATTACTTGTGCTGGTTTATACCCCATCCCCGCTCCAGTCCACGGAACTCCAAGGCACACGAGGGCAGGGACGGAGCTGGACCTGCTCACCACTGCGCGCCGACTGCAGGGTCGGACGCAGGCTCTGCGACCAGGCAACAGGAGAACTGAACACAGAAGAGCTAAAGCGCATTCTTTAAGGCCGGAAGACAAGTAAGAACACAGCTTTATGCGTGCATCTACCGCACGCTGAGATGGCCTGCACGGCACTGAGTCTCCCGTGTTCCTACTTCTTCCACACGCTCCTCTGGAGGTCGCTGCAGGATGCACACTGCCTCACACCCTCGACTGAAGAACCACCCTCCTCTAGCTGACACGGCAGTGTTGTGGGGGCCGAATCAGCCCCAGAGTCAGCAGCCAGGTGCCCTCACCTGAAGTTACCTGTCCGATTCCCCTTGGCTACCCTGTCTCTAAGCAGAGGCTCCACGGAGCCAGTGCACTTCCGTGTGCCACGAATGAATGAAAAGCAACCTAAAACTTTCAATGAGCGTGCAGAGAACACAAGGACAACAGGCGCAGCGGCCCGGGAACCTTCGAAGTGTAGGGCTTTTTCCGCTTCGAGCCGGCCTTTTCGCCCTTCCTTTTGCCTTTCCCGTCCTCCTCGACCCGGTCGCCTTCCTCCTCGCTGCTCGCGTCTGCGGTGTTGCCGCCTTCCCCCTCCGTTTCTGAGGAGCTCTGCTGCTGAATTGCCTAAGAAGTCAAATATTAGCTAGTTACGTTTCTGAAAAACAGCAAAGAGCATAGACTGTGAAAAGAAGCTCTATTTTAATTTGAAAGGGTTCAGCTTACTCTTAAGATTTTCAAAATAAAGGGCTGTCAACCCCAATTTTCCCATGACCAGCTCACTGGAACGCTCGTGGGTAACAGAATTACACTGAATCCAAATGCTACCGAAGCCAAGCAGAGTTCTGGCGTCAAATGAAGGGAGGGTAACTACCAGCACCAAGGACACGTTAGAAAGGCTCAAAAGGAGTTAAACCCAAAGAGATGAGCTATAGCAAGTGACAATGAAGTAAACCAGTGTTACCTGGTATCCAGTGAACTTCACTCCTGGGTTATTTTCTATTTCCCACAATCCTTCGTTAAATCCTTTCCGTTTGTTGGACTTCCCGAACTTGTCTTTGTATTCCTTATATGGGAAAAGGTCTTTGGGACCGAGAAATGCGCTGCAGAGATATATTAGAAATAGAATGGATACTCCAACCTTCAAATGTAAGGTTTCTTTTTTAAATTACTTTGTTGTTCTTCAATTACAGTTGTCTGCATTTTCTCCCCTCCCCTCCCTCCCACCCCATCCAAACTCACCTCCCTCCCTTGCTTCCACCCTTCCCCTTGGTTTTGTCCATGTGTCCTTTACAGTGGTCCCTAGGTATTTTTAATATTAATATCTTCTAAGGTGCCAGAGCATGTTTTGGCACACAGGTTAAAAATATATAGAAATCCGGAGTTAGGCACGTATCACAGGAGGTCTTACACACAGGCTTCTGGGCAGAACACACGGGGAGCTGGGAATACAGGCCAGTGACCTGTGCTACTTTCTAGCAATCTCTCTAGGAAGGAAAATTTAAGTTGCATAGTCCCCAGTGTCTACTGGGAAAAGCAGAACAAAAGAAAAGAAAACTAACTTCCAGAAAGAAACACAACTCTCTCTCCTCTATAGACCAGAAAGACGTCCTCAGGGCCCTTTGCTGGCGGGCTGCCCTTCCAGGTGAGAGCGAGGAAGACGCCAGCGGGCAGAGGCAGCCAGCAGAGACCCGGTAGCGCACTGGGCCCCACTGACACTCAAGGGCACGCTGGGGTGACCCCGCATTTGAAGACGAGTAAGGGTTCGTGGTAGTTTTGGCTTTCCCTGATGTCTGCAATGCCTGTTTCCCATTTGTGTACTTGTACTTAACCAGACATTCTTAGTGTGTCCCTGGTATCTATTCGCTCCTCCTTTCCTCTGCGCTCAGATCTCCCCGCCCATCCGCCCCCGTGTTTTCCAGCTTCCCTCGCTGTTGGGCGTGGCCGCACACCCACGTCCGGCCTCCGTCACTGGCTTACAAGAAGTTATTGGTTCTTCAGCTCTTCTCTTTCCCCCTCCCCTCTACCTGCAAAATGCAGAGGTGCTGCTTTGCTGATTTTTTTTTTTTAATGAAAACTTTTTTTTTTTTTAAGAAGAAATAAGCAGACAAGGATAACACCCCAGAGAATGGCGGGGCAAATAACAGAGGAACCTGGATCCCTAGAACAAGCATTCTACACACCTTGTTCTGTCTGCCTATCCCTGGGTGTTTCAGAAGACAGGAATAAACGTCTGTATCATTTGAAATACCTGTCTTTTCAGATTCCTTTATTCAACAGCTTAGCCTGTACTAAACCAATACAATTAGAAAACCTTAAAACATCCATGATGTGTTTGCTTCCAGATCCAACAGATTGGGAAAGCCCGAGAGGACAGGCACAATTTGCTCTGGGAAGTATGAACGGAAAAAAATTTCCCCGAAGGGAAACGTGTGAGAGCTACAGAGGAAATCATGGGGAGTGGTGGGGGTCACCCTGGGACTTAAGTGTCCTACGGGGAACTCTGGGTGAAGCCCAGCATTACAAAATAATGGGAAATCTTTCCCTTACGGAAAGATACATGATCAAGGTTGGTAATTTTATATAATTGATTATAGTGATTTTCACAACATATAAAATGTTATAGATCATCTAGCAGACTCCAGTTAGAGCTTTTGAAACTCGAGGTGGTTTTGCCAACTTACGTTTCATGAGTGCCAAAAAAGAAGATAGGGTACTTGTTTGCGGGAGGCTTCACTGCTCCCTCTGGGAGTTCATCAATCTGTCAGAGACAAAGTTAAGTTGGTAAACATGCAGTTACACCGTGTAAAATACTATAAACACAATTCGAACATTGCTTTGAGAATATATTGCTAATTTCAAAAGAAAATGAATCAAAATCCCAATAGTTTTTCTTTTCTTGAGCCTTACAAAATGATCCGGAATGCCACGCGTGGCCCAGTGCACGGAGAGTAACGCTGTACGCCGCTCACAGCGCCATGGCAACGCATCGGCAGCAGCCACAGCCGCGCCTTTCCTTCCCCTCCACAGAGCTACTCCTGGGAATCTCTCCCAGTGAAGAAACCGAAACAGCTGCCACCACCGAAACCCCCCAAACAGGCATTTCTGGGGGGTAATAGCACATTTACACACACCCCTAGAAATGTAAACGTCGCAAGACAGAAGAATTATCGGAAATGAACTTGATGAAATACTACGCAGTCATTGGAAAATACCACCTCTTGCCTCTGCTTGTCTCTCCCCCAGCCTAGAATTTCACCTAGAATTACCTTTGAAAACGCACATTTGATTATATGCCACTTCTTTGCTTCAAATCACCTACAACTTCTCACGGAGGACAGCATTCCTAGCTGGGCATTGAAAACAGGTGGAGTTTTGAAAGACTAAAAATACTTCAGCCTTTCCCCAGACCTACCAACTCTTATGTACGGCTGAGGCTGAGAACCTCGATAAGATTAAGTCCAAATTCCTTAGAATGTTTCAAGAAATGGTCCTTGACTCCCACATCTCCATCTGTGGCTCCCACCCCCACTCTGGGTTCCAGGCACAAAATCACAAATATCTACAAACCATGTCCACCTGCAGGTCCTGGAGGAGAGGCCTCCACATGCAGCGTGGACAGCAAGTGTGTGGATCAGCCCCCGGAAGACACCTGCAGGCTTCGCTTACTCACACGCGGCACCGCCTGAGGCTTGCTCACCATCCCAAGTGCATCTCTGAACCGCAGGAACCACGGGTCGCAGAGCAGATGCCCGGCTGTACGGAGCGCATGTGAACTCTGAGTCCAGAAATTGGTAGTTACGTCCTGCTTCTGACCCCAATTGTGATATCGAAGGTGTCATTTAATCACTTAATCTCTCAGGGCCTTGACTTTTACATCCGTAAACGAGCTGGCTGCACCGGGCACCCCCTAGGTTTCCTTCACGTCCTAGAGTTCCAGGGCTGGCCTAAAACTGGCTAATTTCCTTTGACTCTTTTGTTTCCTATGTAATTATGGGGAAGATTTCACTGCTTTACTCAGACCTTTCAAACTCTGCCTCCCACACCAAAAAAATTTAAAGAAAGATAATCGCATAAAACTAAATTCAGATATTTGTGAAACCAACTCATAAGATTTGTAAAAAAAAAAAAAAAGAAAAAAGATTTGTGCCAATGTAGGCATCTCTCTTAATTTTTAATGTCAATTTAATTGGGTTTTATAGTGTCAACACAACATGATATGCAATATCTGCTTTCCCCCTTAAATGCTATTTTGTTTGATATAAATCATTGCCATCTCTCTGTTTGATTCACTGAAGTGTGGCACGCTGGTCCTTCCAACTCAGGGGTAATTTTTGCCTCTGCCTTCTGTTAGGTTGTTCTGCTATAAACATCACACTGTTGGATATTATAAATCCACATGGAAATCATTATGCTTGTAACACCGTGTCTGGCTTTCTATGCCTGCTTTTTTTGTCTTCAGGCTTACCTCTGTTCTATGACTTATAAGTCAAATACCTCATTTTTAATTCCACAAGTACTTCAGGTACTTCAAGACCACCACTCAAACAGTATCTACATGGCGACATCGAGACCATATTTATCTATTCTAATCGGAAACAAAGGTGTTCAGTGCTCCCCTTTCCTCTTCTTTCTCCCATCTTCCCTCCCTGACGCTCAGTGTTCGATCTGACACGACCCAAGGCAGAAGCCTTCAAAGGGACAGGAAGAAGGCGAAGAGCAGATGGACCAGGATGTCAGTGTGGGACTTCCCGAGTGTCCGTGCCGCTGAAGATCCACGGCAGGAGAGGACGTGACATCCCAAAAGAAGGTGAGCAACCATCACGTCAGACTCGCCCAGGATGCGGTCAAAACCCCTGGGAAACGTCAGCTCTCCCATAGCGACGACAGCGACAATAAAGGGTTGGAGAGGCAAGAGAGGAGCTGGAGATGAGCAGAGGGTTTTGGGGAAAAGCTCCCTTCCTCCCAAGACCACTTGGAGAGTTTAAGATGTCTTCTAGCGCTTGGGAGTCACGGAAGCCGAGTCTGACTCCAGCCTGAGAAATCCCGAGAGAGGACAGGACTTTCTGCTTAGCTGCTCTGGGGGCAGGGAAGGCGGGGGCTGCTGGCTCGCACCCCCAGAGCTTCATGGTCAGGATGCAAGCCTTCCATGAACCACAGCTAGAGAGAGGAGGGGGCTGTCTTAAAACCTGTCAGGAGGCCACCTGGAGGAAGGGACCAGAGCAGAAAAGAGGGCGGAGATACACCCTGAGATGCTCAGGGAGGGCGGTGTTTTCTGTGACTATTCCAGAGAGATTCATTGGCTTGATCGAGGCAAATGAAGATGAGATCAACCCAAGAACACTGGGGCAGGGTACGGTGGTGCCCGACGGCCCCCAGTTCCTGGTACCCCCTCCGCCTTGTATGATCCCCTCTCCCTGACTGTGGGCAAACAGGAGGGGCGCCACGCCCACCTTCTGGCTCTCGCCCTGCTGCCTGCCTGCCCTGGGGACGCCTGCCGCCGGTGTGAACTGCTCCATGGAGACGACCGACCGGGTGGCCAGGAGCCCAGGAGGGCTGCGACCAACAACAGCTGGTGACCAAGTAAGGCCTTTGCTCCAGTAGCCTGCCAACGACAGCTGGAGTGGGTCTGGAAGCAAATTCGCCCCCTTAAGATGATCTCGGGAGAGACACAGAGGCAAGAAGGTCCAGGTAAGCCACACCTGGGTTCCTAGCCCTCAGAAATCGTGAGGTAACAAATGTGTGCTGTGCACAGCCCAACTTAGCATTTTATTTTTAAAAACAAGTTTTATATACATACATATACATATATATACACACACACATACACACACAAATATTTTATATATATGGAATAAGTCACAGACAGCATCTTATCACGGAGACCATTTTGCCTTCGGAGAGGTGTGTTTATTGAGGGAGTGGGTGAGGGGACTCACCTCCCTCAGGCTTCCTTGTGCCCAGGTCCTCACCATCAATAATGACAAAGTATGCGTTTTCCGAGGTTCATGTACATAATCATATAGATGCAAATGTTTTTTTTGTTTTTTTTTAAAGATTTTTTTAAATTTTTATTTATTTTCAGAGAGAGGAGAAGGGAGGGAGAAAGAGCAATGTATGGTTGCCTCTCACATGGCCCTCACTGGGGACGTGGCCCGCAACCCAGGCATGTGCCCCGACTGGGAACCGAACCCCGCGCTCAATCCACTGAGCTACACCAGCCAGGCTAGATGCAAATGTTTTATATGCAGGCAGAAGTGCTGGGGGGCCGGGGGGAGCTACTATGTTTTATATACACACACAAAATAAATCACGTTTTATCAAATTCTCTGCATTATGAAGAGTCCTTTCTGGCATAGATCTAACCCATTTATTTTTAATGGATGCAAATAATCCAGTGATTGGATAACCTATAATTTATTTCCCTGAGGGATGGATACTTACCTTGCTTTCAGTGTTTTTGCCCTTTCAAAAGGCTATAGTAAAGTTATTTAGATTTTTATATATTGGAGTGTCTATTTCCACAAGATAGATTTCCAGGAGTGAGATTGTTGGATCATAGATTAGAGGTGTTTTTCATTTTAATAGATATTGCCAGACTGCTTTCAAAAAGGCTGTGATAATTTACATTTCCACCACGGTATGAAAATGACCTCCGTTCCGATATTTGACATCATTCAGTGATATTGCTCTTTCAGATTTGCATTTCCCTGATTAATGATGAGATTAAACATCTTTTCGTAGGTTTATTGGTCATTAGGATGTGCCCTTTAGGGAATTGCCTATTCATATCATTTTTGCATTTCTCTACAGGGTTCTCTCTTTTTACTATTCATTTGTAATACATTAACCTGGTGCCTGTAATTTCCACTGCACGTCTCTCTCTCCATTACACAGTCTGTCCACTGAAACATTCTCTTCTCGAGTCCTGGGACGCGGCACTTTCCCGATGCTCTTTTCCTTCCTCGCCGTCCACTTCTTCTCAGGCGCCTCTCAGGGCGGCTCTTCCTCCGCGGCCTCCCTCGGAGATCTCACCCAGTTCCAAGGCTCTGAATGCCACCTGTGTGTTTCATCCTTCGATCCCCAGACTCCGGACCCCAGACCCCTCCTTCTGAGCCTCAGTCTCGTGCGCGTGGGTGCCCACGGACGTGGCACATTTCAGAGGTCTACAAACAAGCTCTCGGTCTCACGGCCCACCCGACCCATCACTTCACGTGTCTGGTGGGAGAAGATGGCATGCAGTCCAAGCAGATGCTCCTACGAGAAATCTGGATGTTCATATGGATTTCTCTCCATAAAGACATACCTATCACTAAGTCTTTTCAACTATACCTCCAAATACCAACTAACCAGTTCTTTCTACACCCTGTGCCTTCCCTTCTGGTCTACTCTACCATCACCTCATGCCTCAACTTCCACAAAAGCCTCTGTAATTACTGGCATCCACCTCCCTGTCTTCCCACCCCCAGTGATCAATTCTTCGGGCCCTGAACACAAGTCAGAGCGTACCATCCAATCAGAACTCTCCGATGACTTTCCCTAGTTTTAAAAATCTTGAACTCCTATTAATGTAAGACCCTGAATGGTATGAACTTCATCTCCCCCCTTGACCTCATCACCTGCCTCTCTCCACAGTCCCAGCTCGCTCTGGATTAGCCTGTGGGAGCGGAGAACACAGCAGGCAGGCAGGAGGGAGCAAGTGCTCCGCGTTCATTCAAACGGAGGACCGCAGCACTCAGGCCCAAACCACGGGGGACAGGCAGGCAAAAATCACCGAATCCAAGGGCCAGAGTGACAATCCGCCAGATGCAGCAGGGCAGCAGGGCCAACAACCATCTGCTAACTGCTTCCTATTGTACTCGTCTCTTTTTAAGGATAAGGATGTGATGATAGCTTTGTCTTTCTGCCAAAAGCAACAATTTGAAAATAAAAAACCAAAGCAAAGAACAAAACCAAGAAACGTGTGTTCCTGACAGGGTTGCTAAACAAACATTTAGAAGCAGAAAGTGGACAGCGGGCGAACACACCAGCACGTGCCAGTTAAGAGAGCAGACAACGGCGATTATTCTGATTAGCGAACCAATGTTGAATTTCACTGTTTCAATGTCACTGTCAACGAAACAAGAAGGAAACAAACCACAATGAGCTAGCTGCAACGGCCCCACAAGGAGAGCACAAGGCTTGGATTCTGGCATAATGAACAGCATCCAGAAAACACAGCACTTTCTGGATGATTTTCTCCGAGAGGGCTTTATGCAGTTTATGCCTCAGGAATGAAATATATCACATGAACGTTTGAATAATTCTAGGCATAAAACAAAATTAAACCATATTTAGTCTTCAACTATGCCTGCTTTTGACAAATAAAGCCAGCAGCTTAGCCAAACCGTATTGGCTGCCTGGGCTGTGCAAAACTCAGCAGGCCCCGAAGTGATCAGCGAGGGCCGCCTCTGGGCACCGCCTGGTGTCTGCGCTCCCGGCGCTGCCCCGCTGCCCCGGGGAAGGCCCGGCCGGGCCTGCTCGCGAGGCCTGTCCTCCACCTGCCTTGTCATCGCTCAGCAACTTCCTCTCGGGAGCAATTCCAGGGATTTGATACCACGGCAAAGACCCCTCCCTGGACCCCTATTTCATTGCTCTTGCCTCCCCCACATGTGCACATCAACAGAGTGAAAAGGCAACCCAGACAACAGCAGAAATATCTGCAAATCGTGTATCTGATCATGAGTTAATATCAATATATGTTAAGAAGTCTTCCAAATCAGTAACAAAAACCCCGCAATCCAATTTAAAAATGGAGAAAGGACTTGAACAGATATTTCTCCAAAGATATACAAATGGCCAATAAGCACAATAAGCACAGAAAAGATGCTCAACATCACTAATCATTAGGGAAATAAATGCAGATCAAAACCACTAGATATCACCTCACACCCATTAGGATGGCTAATATCTACCTATCTATCCATATATATCCCAGAAAATAATAACTACTGACAACGATACAGAGAAATGGGAACTCCTGTGCACAGCCGCTGGGAATGCAAAACGGCGCAGTCCCTATGAAAAACAGTATGGCGTTTCCTCAGAAAACCAAAAGCAGATTTATACGGTCCAGCAATTCCACTTCCGGGCACATACTGTAGTCCCCCCCATCCGCGGCTCTGCTTGCCGCGGTTTCATTATCTGCAGTGAACCTCAGTCCACACACAGTCCGTGCAAGATTCCAGAGCAGACGACTCGGACGTTTCACACCGAGGGCCTTCTGAGCGGCGTGCCACCGTTTCTTCCCTCCCTGCAGATGGCCCTGAAGTCTTCGGTGGAAAGTTAAATGACAGCAGCTCCTGAGACACGAGATTTAAGATAAAGTCCAGTGTTGGTATCACTGTGGGCGTATGGATGAGAAAACTAAAGCACTGATTTTCTGACCAGGTGACCGGCTCCGCGGTGGAGAGAGAGCAAGTCAGAAAGAGCGGCACTGAAGTCCCGGCCCTGATCGCTCGCCCCCAGGGGACCAGAGGGGAAGGGAGAGAAGGCACAGAGCCCGCACCAGCCACTCTGACAGTCAGACAGATTTAACTTGGAGAATCTGAAGCTCAGGTAAGAAGAGTAATAAACCACCCTTGGCATGAGCTATTCATGTGCTCCTTGTAATTTTTGTCCTTTTTTACTTGAGGTAAAATGCACACAACGAAACGCTGACTGTCCTAACCCTTTCTAAGGGCCCAGTTCAGGAGAATCAAGAACATTCCTGTCTGCCCGGCTGGTGTAGCTCAGTGGATTGAGCGCAGGCTGGGAACCAGAGGGTCCCGGTTCGATTCCCGGTCAGGGAACATGCCTGGGTTGCGGGCCGGGTCCCCAGTGAGGGCCATGTGAGAGGCAACCATACATTGCTCTTTCTCCCTCCCTTCTCCTCTCTCTAAAAAAAAAAATTAAATATTTTTTTTTAAATTTTTTAAAATATTTTATTTATTTTTAGAGAGAGGGGAAGGGAGGGAGACACAGAGGGAGAGAAAGAGCAATGTATGGTTGCTCCTCACATGGCCCTCACTGGGGACCCGGCCTGCAACCCAGGCATGTGCCCTGACTGGGAATCGAACCAGGACCCTTTGGTTCCCAGCCCACACTCAATCCACTGAGCTACACCAGCCAGGGCCTA
>PVJI01009903.1:0-63129 GCA_004026765.1 Micronycteris hirsuta | reverse complement strand
AATCTAAAGAGAATATCTAGGGTATTTTCTTTCTTTCTTTCTGGCGTGGGTTTGCCTTACAGCTTCTGTGAGCTGTGAGATTTAGGCCTTTTGATAGTAGTTCTGTGCCCTGGCCATACATCCGAAACATGCTGTGGCCTGGAGGCCTGGCCCTCTGGGCTCTGGCGGAGTGAGGTCCAAGGGTGGCCTTTGTCATCTGGGTCCTGCGGTCAAGGTCTGTGGGCTGCTTTAAAGGAGCGATGTTTTCTGGTTCTGTACTTTTCACCTGTGACCCTTAAAGTATTAGGGATCAGGGCCAGTCTCTTAACCTAGTTTTGCATACTAGTACAAGTATTTAATTACTTATGAAGTGTTGCTTATTTTGCATATAGGCTGATTTTAAATATAGGAAGGTAGAACTAATTGAAGTATGGGAATAGACGTACCGAGTTTCAAAGACCGTAAAAGGGAACTGGATGGTGTAATGCTGGGCTCTTCTGTGGGGATTACTGATCAGTGAGGAGCCAAGCACGAGGAATTAAGAGGAATTTGTTAAAGCACAAGAAGCAGAGTATTTGCTTGGAGCTACTTTCTGTTTCCTTTCATGTGCAGCGAGGAGCCACCGTGTAACCTGTGCACTCGTTACTCACACTCTCTCTCCTGTAGGCTGTGCGGACCCTTGGCTATGGTTTAAAGCTGCTCATTTACTTTGGGGCACATTCTGACGGTGACAGGTTTATTTTACTTTATTTTCCTGGGCTTTATTTTGTTCTGTGGCAGAATCTTTGAATTCACGATCTTAGAGTAGTGCAAATAGGCAAATATTGAATAGCTGCTTGTTGTGTTTGATGACTGCAGAACCCACATGAGTACCACTAATTCATGCGCCTGGCCTTGTGAACTCTCACTCCGTGCTCTGAGACTTGGGAGGGATTTACCAGTGTGAAACACTGGTCACCGAGCGGCCGAGCCGGGCAGACACTGAACCTGTGATCTTCACATCTCCCCAGAGTGGCCTGGCGCGGGGAGCCCAGGAACTGGGGAGTGGAGCGAGGGCGAATTTTAGTCATGTCGTCATTTGCGTTTTAAAAGTTCTTTTGGTGTTCCTTTCTGAACAGATAGGAGGCATCCCCAGGCAGGGCTTTTATCAGCATCTACTGGTGACTTTAAAAGAGATAAAATTACAGGTTTTTGATTGGTGCAGAGCACTTGCATCAGTATTTTCTTGTCTCGTCCTCACACCCGTCTTTTGAAGTAGGGTAAGCAAATATTCCCTTTGGAAGGATAAGGAAACTGAGGCACACAGGGATTAAAGGGATTTATCCAAGGTAACAGTACAATTTAGTAGCTGAATAAGAACTAAAATGTGTCTTCAGTTTGTTGACGTCCCTTTCTTCTCTTCTGGGAATGAGTGGCTCATGCAGGGAAAGAGTGCTCTTGTGCACGGGCGCTGCTCACTCGTTTTACTTGATGTACCGTTTGGGGGCTTCATAGATCCTTTGAAGTTCCACCGTAGATATAGGAGTCTGTGACCCTTGGTTAAGGATGGTTACAGCCAAGTTCCTCAGCATGGAGAAGACTAGCATTTCACTGTCTCAGTGACCCTTTTCCTCCTGTAATGACCCTGGCAACACATTTGCATTAAAAAACTGTGAAGCATGGGAGGGAAAAAGGTACCCGCTACCTTGTGGAGGTTTTGCTTTGTTATGCAAGATCTCCTTAGCCTTCTTTCCCAACCAGTTAACAAGCTTTATGGGATGGCAATCCATTGCTTTTATCAAGCACTCTAAGCACTTCGCTGTGCTTGCTAATGTGATCTCCCTGTGGAAGTGGAGGAGACACACACTGTTCCAGACTTGCAGAGGTGAAGTCGCCCGGAAGGTTGAATGTTTTATCTAAGGCTATGCAGGATTTTAGGTTGATGGTATGATGTAGTGCTTTAATTCCTACTTGACTTTCTTTGTGATTTATGTGTATGTGAGTCCTCAAGTGTTGATTAAGGGTGGAATGTTCTGTGGGTTTGTAATAGGTTTTAAATAAGAGAATATTTGTGTGCATTAGCTCCAGAGTTTTTGTGTAGGAGAGGTTTAGGAGCAGCAGTCTGATTAGGCTCAGTTCAGCATAGTAAGCTTACTATTTCTGCCAGCATTGTTTATTATTTGTGACGGCTTGCAGGGGGCTCCTGCAATGTACAGTGAGAATCCTAAAGCCAGCCCCTTGCCACCTCTTGGTGCCACAACTTTATGTCTGATATGATTAGGGTGCCTTTATTGTTTATCATTCAAGTTGGGGCACTTTTGAGAGTGAAAAGGGGTGGTGCTGTTAAACCAGTCCTAGGCCAACCTGGATGAATGGGATGTATGGTCATTCTAGCTGTGAACAAAGAAGTGAGTGCGCCTCCTGTTAACTAGGTAGTCAGGGTGCGGGACTGTGGCACAGCGACCATGGGAAGGCAGCATTGTCGCCCGCATTCGAGGTGAGAGGTGAGAACACACACTCTCCGTTGGGTTCAGGTGTTGAGTCAGCTATGGAAATGGGAATTGCAGTAAATTATATTTAATAAAAATGAATGTCTGTAAAGTACTTTATTGTTTATAATGTGTGCTTCCATGTATAATCAATTTTGATCTTCACAGTAGCTCTGCCAGGTAAGTTGGGGTTTTTTACCTGTGTTTATAGATAAGGAAACCAAAGCAGAGATTTTTCAATGAATTTCCAATGTCACATAGATAGTAAGTGGCAGAATTGGACTTGAACCTTGGACTTTCATCCTCCATGTCTTGTATTTCCCTTTTGCGTTCTTCTGTCTGTGTTCACTCTGTGAACTGGGGGTGTTCTCTTGCTAGTGTGTCAAGACATTATGGAATCTTTGGAGAATATGGCAGTCTAAAAAGTTTTCATATGACCTGGAGGTCCCTTAAATAACTTATTTCTGACAAGTTTTCTTTCTTATTTGTAGAATAACTTATGGTTCACAATTTATCTATTTGTATTTTAAATATAAAGAAAAATTAATGTCATAGTGTCAAGTTCTTTACCTGATCGTTTAAATGCTAACTCAGTGGCTCCTTAAAGTTTTTTCCCTTCAATATTCTAGAATTCTGTTGAAAAGACACAGTATGGACATGTTCAGATATTCACAGTAACAGAGTGGGAGTGCCCAAGGAGATGTTTAAGTTGACAAGTTACTCAAACTGTTGGAGATTTAAGTTCAGAGCAGCAGCCTTTAGCTTAGAGGACAGACTTAAAATGACAAGGGGTGTATTTTTTTCCAAAATATTTTCCTCTCAAGAATTTTTTCACTCCTCTTGTTCTAACCAGTTCTCCACTTCATCCCTGGAAAGGACTTTATTTTAGTCCAATTTTGTGTAAATGAACTTTCAGGGATTTTACTTCTTTTGATTGAGAGCCATGGACAATAGCAAATGCATTTTCTTTTATACTCATTTGGTTTGGTGACAAAGAAATAATGGCTTCTTTTCTTCCCTTGGGGAGAGTTAGAATGAAAGACACAGTGAGGATGTTCAAGTTGTTTTTTAATCTAAAACAAGACGGCATCCGCTAGTAAGCAATACCATCATGATTTATTGTGCACATGCTCACACATCTGTGTGAACATAACTTAAAATTAGTTTCACCAAGTGATACTTATTTTTATTATGCTCTAAGCACTGTGATATTTTCCATTCTATTTCATTCCATTAAAAAAAATTGTTGGTGTGACCAACAATCGATTGACCAAAATTGATTTTCTTCATTGCAATGTGCAGTTTTGCACACAAAAATCTAATATTGTTGTCCTTAAAAATGTGGCCTTCCAGAAGCCTCATGCCCTTTAGCACTCGCTTCCCTACTCCCTGTCCCTCATCCCAGCCCTAAGCAACCACTAATCTTTCTTTCTCTGTGAATTTGCCTGTTCTGGATATTTCATATACATGGAATCATACTGTATACGGTCTTCTGTGCCTGGCCTCTTCCACTCAGCATAGTGTTTTCAAGGTCCGTCATGTTGTAGCATGAGTCAGTATTTCATTCCTTTTTTTTTGGCAGAATATGATCCCATTATATGGGTTGGTATAGGAGTATTCTTAGGGGGCCTACTGCCTACCTCTGTAATTCCAGCTCCTTTAGCTCTTACAGCTGGCTTCAGCCTCATTGGCCATGCTTTTCAATCTTGAACTCATCAGACTTGATCCCCAGCTTCAGGCCAGTGGAATTAGTCTCTTCCACCTTCAGATTTGTAGTGACCTTCACCCAGATCCTTACCTCCTCCTTATTCGGGCCACAGGTACAAAGTTTACTCCTCAGAGGAAGCCCTCTCTGACTGCACCAGACGACAGTTGTACACGCACATGACCTGACTGTTCAGTTCTGTCTCCTTCAAATTTCTAATTATTATCTGAAATTACCTGTTGTGGGAACTTTTTTATCTGTCTCTCCCACTAAAGTAGAAATTCTGCTATGATGTGGCTTAGAGCAGAGCCCGGCATGTAGGAGAAGATCAGTAATTATTTGTTGAATGAATACATGAATATTGTTCTCAATTTACTGCTAATAAGCCTTTAAAGGTTTTAAGCAGGAAGTGACATGATCTATTTTACATTTTTAAAAACAACATTCTGGTTGCTGTGAAGAATGAATCTTCAGAGCTCTGCCCACCAAAATGCAACCTTAGACTGTCTAGCAATAAATTTTATCATTTGCCATGTTTAATATTGATTCCAGCTAGAACTTCTTTGTTGAATGAGAAATTTTATTTCACCCCCCTCTTCCAGGTGGACACTGGATTCAAATGACTGGTTTAGAAGCAAAATGTTTTATACCCCTTTTGTATCTTATAATCTATAATAATTTTCTTACTGGTTCCCCTTTTAACTAAAAATACTTCTCTGCTTTTAAATTACAGCAAGTATGAAACCACTCTGTTTTTTTCCTACTAGGTTATCTAGAACCCCACTTTCAGGTTTCATGCCACGGTTATCCAAGATCGCCTCTCTCCAGTGCCGGCTGCAGTGGTTGATGTCCTTCTGTGGTGTTGCCTTCCGCCCTCTAGTGGATGAGGGGCGGTAAATGTGCCTGTGTGCACTTCATGTTCTCAAACCTTTATCAGCTCAGGCTTACTGGTTGCATTCTGCAGATAGTTTATGAGCTTTTCCCTCCTGGGAAAGACCATTTTATGTCTTCTGCGGCTTCTTGCTGTGTATTTAAATAACATGCTTATTCTGCTATTTCTTGATTTCTTGATTTAAGACACTGTCCTTTGGCTTCCTGCTGTTGATGATGAGAAATGATGTTTTATAGATAACTTTCTCCTATCAAATAAAGACATCTTTTTTGTTAGATTAGGATTCATTATTGATTTATGATTGCATAATAATTACATTATTATGACTGTAAATATTTTTATAGTTGAATCATAAAATAATATTATTACATTCCCTTCCTTATATACTTTTTTGTTTCCCATGGAGTTATTAAATATATACATAAGTATATAGGAAAAAGTATATATATATTTAGTAATTAATTTTTAAAAAGGCACTGTATGAATTTTACATCATAAAATTCCCTCTTGTCAGTGTAGTTTTTCAGCGATTTACTAAATTTATAGAGTTGTACCACCGTCGCTACAGCCCAGCTTTAGAACATTTTTTTTTTTAATTTTTTTATTTTTTTATTTATTTTTAGAGAGAGGGGAAAGGAGGGAGACAGAGAGGGAGAGAAACAGCAATGTATGGCTGCCTCCCACATGGCCCTCACGGGGACCTGGCCTGCAACCCAGGCATGCGCCCCGACTGGGAATCGAACCGGGACTGCCTGGTTCGCAGCCCGCGCTCAATCCACTGAGCTACACCAGCCAGGGCTAGAACATTTTTTTTACAGTCGGTCTCTACTTTCACTCCAGCCCTAGACAGCCACTGACTTGCTTTCTGACTCCACAAAGTCATCTTTTCTGCACATTTCTTCTAAACGGAATCATGATATGTGTGTTGTCTTGTGTGTGGCTTCTTTCATTTAGCGTGTTTTTGGGGTTTGTCCACGTTGTAGTGTAGGTATCACTGTATCATCCTTCTTTTCTGCTGAGCAGTGCTGCGTTGTGTGGACTTAGTCAGTCTGTTTGCCAGCTGACAGATACATGGGTTGTCTCCAGTTTGGCTATTATGAATAATACTGTTAGGAACATTTGCATACAGTCGTGTGTGGGCATGCTCTAATTTCTCTTGGGTAGATTTCTAGAAGTAGAATTGCTGGGGTTGATGGTAAGCTCATGCTTAACTTTTTCTTTATCCTCACCTGAGAATATTTTTAGTGATTTTATAGGGAGAAGAAGGGGAGGAGGAAGTAGGGGGGAGAGAAAGAGGGGATGAGAGAAAGAAAGAAAGAAGAGAGAGAGGAGAGAGAAACATTAATTGGTTGCCTTTTTTGCTGTACAGGACAACACCCAACCAACTGAGCCACCTGGCTAGGGCAGCTCATGCTTAACTTTTTAAGAAATTGCCAAACTATTTTCCCAAGTTGCTTGGTTTTATCGACCTTTTTGATTGTAGTGAGTGTGTAGTGGCGTGTCACTGTGGTTTTAGCTTTGCGTTTTCCTAATGAATAACAATTAGGAGTACCTGTTCATGTGCTTATTATTAGTCATTTAGATGCCTTCTTTGTTGAGGCATCTGTTCACGTCTTTTCTGCACTGTTTTTTGGTTTGTCCTGTTATTACTGAGCTGTGTTTTTTAGACACAGGTTCTTTGTCAGATTTGCAGTTTATAAATACTTCTTCTCAGTTGTCAGATTTTGTAAGACAAGTCTTCCTTCCTTGCCCCAATAAAAGAAAAGAAAACTGTTTGCTAAGTTTGGGTAAACTCTGCATAACTGTCATATGAAAGAGACTGAACACAGGCATCAGCTCTGTTCAGGCCTAGTGATTGCTCAAGGGAGACGGGCCAGTTATAGTGACTTTGTCTTTGGCTGCCACGGCCGTCTCCAAGTAGCTAGTGACAGGCATGCCTGGGCAAGGATGCTCTCGGCGTAGTCAAGACAAATTATGCTGCTTTCTGCATGTCCTGAGGGATGAGGTATGGTAGAGGATCAGCCAGGTTTACTGGCGTTAAGACACTGTAGGTTCTATTTAAGACGATTTCATGGAAATATCTCTGTAGACACATCCACACCACAGTCGCACCCCGCCCCCCCCTCCCCCCCCCGCCCGGCCTTGGGGTTTGAGTGTCAGCTCTGCCATTGCAGGCCGTGTGGCTGAGGCAAGTCCCCTTCTCTCAGTCCTAGTCCCTTCATCCGTAAAATAGGAATAGTGCCTGCTCTGCAAGGTTGTTGCAGGGTTAGGGGTAACATGGAATTTCCGGGCATGTGATAGGGTCAGCAAATCTGTTTTCTCTTTTATTTTACAGAAAGGAACCCTTTGGGGAGCTTTATAGGAAACAGTTAGTTGTCACAGTCTCTGTCTATTTCCCCATTCTCTTTCTGATTCTTGGTTATTCACCACCTGAAATGATCTATCTGTAGATTTGAAATTTCTAGCTCAGGAACATAGCTTTTGTCATACTTTCAAGAAAAATCTGCCCTGGCTGCTGTGGCTCAGTGTATTGAGTGCTGGCCTTCAAACCAAAGGGTCATGGATTCAATTCCCTGTCAGGTCACATGCCTGGATTGCAGGCCAGATCCCCAGTAAGGGGGCGCACAAGAGGCAACGACACATTGATGTTTCTCTTCCTCTCTTTCTCCTTCCCTTTCCCTCTCTTTAAAAATAAATAAATAAAATCTTCAAAAAAATCTGTCTGTGAGGTCAATGAAATATGTGTAAGTTTATTTACCTGACTCATTACAGGTCTGGGCAGTGTCAGTTCTATTGATGACTCTATGATTTGAACACATCGAGTCCAAACTGCAGATAGTCAGGCCTCTCCAAAATCATCTGGCTCATTGTTACCCTGTTTGCATATTTCTTCTGTTCTGTATGTCTCCTCACAGTCCTTGAAATATCTGTCTTGGGTATTTATTTCTTCCTAGTGCCTTTTGCTTGAAATGTTTCTCCTTTCCCAGCAGAATTCTGAGCATCCCTGGCCACAACTTAACCTCCTTTATGAAATGTTTCCTAATTCCTCCAATCATATGGACTCATTTACATGTTGTCTATAGCATGAGCATTTCCATAAAGGTCAGGTCAAATGAGTTTGGGAAATATTGTTAAGACCGTGAACAAATTATTTAATTTCTCTAAGACTCCATTTTCTCATCTGTGAAAGTGAGAATAATAGTATGTACTTTTGTAAGGTGGTTGTAAGGATTAAATTTTTAAAAATTTGATAGGTCAAGAGTGACTTATTGGTTGATGCTATTATGTACTAATCTCTGCCTTTAGCTTCCCATGTGATCTAGAAAGTCTCTCATCTTTGGGCCCAAGTTTCTTCTTTTTACTTTGAAAGCTCCTTTGGGCTCTAATGGGCTTGGTTTTGCGGTTCTTGGGAGTGCCATGCTTCATTGTGCAAACGAAAGGTGCTTTTATCACTTTACCTCGTGCCTCTGGACCAGCAGGACCGCTGTGGGTCTGTGGGTACATGAGTGACTTGAGCCCGAAGCACGGACATCTGTGTGGCTTTTCTTCTCACCTCCCTTCTCAGTACCTGGTTTCTTTGACACGTCCTGTCTCTTATGTCACAGTTTGACTTCTTCCCCTGTCTGTGCCTCATTTTGCTCAGTTTAGGGTTGTTGTGGTTTTGGCTGTCAGAACAGTCTGTGTTCAGCTCTTGACCCAGTTGCTTAAGTATTTTGTAAATGGATGGATCATAACTTCACTGTTTAGCTTTCTAGTAGGTTGACCTAAAACTTTTTATATAGGCAGTTGGTTTATATTATAATGACAGGTTTTACTGTGGCCATCAAAAAGAGTTATCTGACCAAAGTTTGTTAATCACTGGGACTATTTACAAGGGAAAAATGAGAATTTCCTTTATTAGCAGTTTTCAAAGTGAGGAGCTTTATCTGGCAGGCTGTATTCCGGCCGCGGTGCTGAGTCCCAGCAAACAGCAGGTAGTCTTCTCGCCACGGCCCTCACTGCCGTTTCGTGTTGACTTTTAAGAAGCTCGGTGTATCTCCCTGACCCTTCGTTCTTCGACCGACAGCCAACTAAATCAGTTAACATAAACCTGAGTCATTCACCAGATGATTAGGAATGAAACCAACGAGTTAAGTAAAAGAGGAGGCAAAAGCTCTCATAGTTGACAGACACTATAGTTACGTGTTTCAGTTGTAGATTAAATGTTTTTATTAGTCACATTAGCTGTGTACCATTATTCTGAGCCGATTGAGGGTTGGCTTGGAGAGGCAGGGGGATACAACAGACGGCTTAAGTTTTTGTTAGGAAATTTGGTGCCACCGGAAAATAATTTCAGCAAATTCCATGATAGCACACATTTAAACACAGGCACAGCTCTGGTCCCACTGGGGTCTCATTACTCTGCTTAGCTTTTATCTGCTGAAAACCTTTAATGGATATTGTAGGCCTTCCACAGTCTGACCCCAGTCTTTTTCCTTTTGTGTCATATGAGGTGCTCTGTTCTAGACAGAGTGTGGGGCAGGGCAGTTTAGCTTTGAAATCAGATAGGGGTTTCAATCCTAATTTCTTTACTTATGGTATTTTCCATGTTTAAACACACTCCATCCTTTGAATCCCATTTTCAAACAATTTTTAAAAAGATTTTACTTATTTATATTTAGAGAGAGGGAAAGCGGGGAGAGAGGGAGAGGAACATGCATAGGTTGCCTCTTGCACGCCCCCAATTGGGGACCTGGCCCACAACCCAGGCATGTGACTTGGCCAGGAATCGAACTGGTAACCTTTTAGTTCGAAGGCTGGTGCTCAATCCACTGAGCCTCACCATCCAGGGCAGAATCCCATTTTGAATGCTGCTTCCTCCATGAAGCCTGATGCTCTTATTTGGGAACAGACTCACTGTCCGCGGAACTCCCAAGCACATTCTTTCTACTCCGCACTGGTAACTTTATCACCGCCTGGTAGATTGTGGTGAGCAGGTCTGAGGACCCGCACCGTTCTCTGAGAACAAGGGCCCTGTCGTGCTTCATATTCTTTTACACTTTGTACAAAGTAAATGCCTAGTAAGAATCTGGTAAAGGGATAAATTAAAAAGTAAACTTACCTTTAGCCTTCCTGAAATAGAGACCTACTCTGTTGGGATTTTTTTCCTGTGGACAAAGGAAAAATAACTTTGTTCTGACTTTTGCTATGTTTTTATTGCCTTTGCTTTTCCATAGTGATATGAAAAATTAAAACTTTAGAAGCTAGATATCTGATCTTCAGCAGGAGAGGGCCTCTTACAAGTTTAATGGGTTTGGTCAAGTGGATAGTAAATGTAAATCTGTCATTTTACGGAGCCAAAAAAGGCTCTTGAAACATTCAATAAATATCCTTGTTGAATTACTAAAATTTCTCAGCAGGGGACTGCCTGTGTATCTCCTATTATTAGGATCTTTCATTGTTTCTTTAGAGTACTGTTAGCCTATGTTACCACAAGCTTTTTGGTGACATGTGGCTCACAGAATCATCTCAGCTGAAAATGCTCCTAGCTTCTTAATTTTATTATTTCGTATTGGTACAGGGAACTCACGCATTAATTCTAGCAGGTGTGTCTTAACTTCAGTGAAAAAAGTGGGGGCGCCCCCATGAAAAGAGCACTAATGTGAACTGAGCACCGATCACGTGCCAGGCCCCGCTTGCAGCATCTAGCCAGTGTCATTTAGTCTCATCCCGTCTGCGGGCGAGGGAACCTGCGCGGAGACTTCAGTCACCGCCCAAGGCCATGTAGCTATTAATTGGGGGAGCTGGGTTTTAAATCTAAATGTGTTGGATTTCAAAGTTTATTATTACCTTTTCAATAATTTAAAAATTTTCACCATGACCTGTGTGGCTCACTGGGTTGGGCGTCGTCCTGCAAACCAAAGGGTCACCAGTTCAATTCCTGGTCAGGGCACATGCCTGGGTTGGGGGCTAGGTCCCTGATTGGGGATGTGCAAGAGGAAACTGATCGATATTTTGCTCTTTCTCCCTTCCCTTCTCTCAAAAAATAAACAAATAGCCCTGGGTGGTGTAGCTCAGTGGATTGAGCGCGGGCTGGGAACCGAAGGGTCCCAGTTCGATTCCCAGTCAGGGCACGTGCCTGGGTTGCAGGCCAGGTCCCCAGTGAGGGCCATGTGAGAGGCAACCACACATTGATGTTTCTCTCCCTCTCTTTCTCCTTCCCTTCCCCCTCTCTAAAAATAAATAAGTAAAATCTTAAAAAAATAAAAAATAAAAAAAATAAACAAATAAAATCTTTAAAAAAATAGTGTTTTAATTTTCCAATTACAGTTGGCATGCTGTGTTAATATTAGTTTCAGGTGTACAGCATAGTGATGAGGTATTTATATAATTTACGAAGTCACCACTCTGATACCATACATACAATGTCATAATAATATTGTATTATATTATCATACAATATTATATTAATATAATAGTTATAACATTGTATGTATGGTGTATGTATATTGTATGATATTATTGACTGTAATTCCCATGCTATACTTTACATTCCTGTGGCTGTTTTTATAACTGGCAATTTGTATTTTAATCTCTTCGTGTTTTTTACCCATTGCCCCAGCTCTCCTCCCGTCTGCAACCATCAAGATTTCAAAGTTGATAATATTTCTTCTGTGCACGTGTCTTCTCCTTATTTACTTTTACTTGAATATTCATGTCTTTTTCACGTTTCACTTGCATGTTTGATTTTTCTTTGGTCAACAACAAATATTGTTTCCCTATTTGCTCCCCTCCCCAGTGCTTTACTGAGATGATAATTCTGTGTGTATGTCTGCAGTCCTGTACAGTCTGTATAGAGCTTCCATGCTCATTCTCGTTTGATCTGGGGGGACGGCAGTGCGGACTGTGTGCAGGGCTCAGAGCTGCAGTCTCCATTGGTAGTGGAGGCTATTAAACAGTTTTTATAGAGAGTTTCCAGTTTTGTGAGAGATTTTCCAAAGGTCGGTAATCAGTGGCTAGAACTTAGCTTGCTTTTTTCTGTTTTTAAGATGTTATTTATTTGTAGAGATAGGGGAAGGGAGAGAAAATTGAGGGAGAGAAACATCAGTGCACACGCATGAGAGATGCATAGATCAGTTGCCTCGCACGCCCCAGCTGGGGACCTGGCTCACAACACAGGCACGTGCCCTCACTGGGAATCGAACCCTGTGACCTTTCCTTTCACAGGTGGGGCTGAATCCACGGAGCCGCACCAACCAAGGCTAGCTAGTGCTTAGCTTTTGTTTTCAAAAGGTACGCTGACTGTCAGACTACATTTTTTAACGGCAAATTCTCTTTTTCAAATGAATCATAGGGACACAATATATTAAAAATATAAGTGGAGTGGTCCTTGTAGAAAAGATGTGGGAGGCCTGGAGCCCCCCCACCCCCGAGGCCTCTCTGCCGACTGGAGTACCACTGGGGATGATCAGAGAGTTTTGGTTCTAGTTTGGGCCTGATATTTAACCTCTCTTATCTCGTAGGCTTGATTCCTCATTTTTAAAATGGAAATGCTTTCATAGGATTGCTGATACATAGTAGCTAAAACACGTGTCAAAGCCTAGCACCACAGTGCCCTCGGCTTCTCTGGAGGAGAGGTTAGGTTGTCAGGCGGGACTCCTGCTAAATGGTGCCAGGAGCTCACTGCTGAGCCTCGGCCTCCACAGAACTCACACCCAGCACTTTGACTTGACCGAAGGTTCACACATCACACTATCAATAGTTTAGAACAAGGGCGGGCAAACATTTTCTGTTAAGGATCAGAGAGAAAATATCTTAGACTTTTTGGATGATAGTGTCTCAATTCATTGCTGTGTAAAGGAATATATAAAGGTATGAGCATGGCTGTGTTCTAATAAAACTTTATTTGCGGGCACTGAAATTTGAACTTCATAAAAATTTCACACATCAGGAAATATTATGTTTCTTTTGACTCCCTTTCCCAACCATTACAAATAAGCTTTGCTTACGGTCTGTACGTGGGTTGTGTGAGAAGGAGCCACAGGCTAGATTTGGCCACGCACCAGCGTGCCGACGTCTGATTTAAACGTTGCTTGTTGACCACCGTGCAGTTTTTGACCCTGTGAAGGTGAACTTAATTTAAAAATGATGGCCATTAAGGCAGTGTTGATAGTAGGAAAGGCCTAATTCTCACAGTAGAACACGGTAGGATTGTTTTTCTCCCTCTCTTCTCAGGAACAGTACATATTTGTTAGTTTCGTTACCCTCTACGAAGTGGTTAACATGTAGTTATCCGTGCCTTGGTAGTGAGTAAGCAGAAACCGTTTCTAAGTAAAGACTGTATAATACAGACTCATGGAAATACCGTGAGTCATGTGGGAGTCAGGAAACTTGGCCTTGTCACTAATTCTGTGACTTTGTATGTGTCACTTTTCCTCTTTGGTTCTTCAGTTTCCTCATACAAGTGAGCAGGTTGGAGATGATAACATAAGAAGTCTTTGCCAGCTCTAAAATTTTCTCAGTGTGCTTTTTACTTGTCTGGAATGATCTATTAAACAATTTTCATTTATAGAAACTGTAAGTACTTCACCAGTTAGTGTTTTTTAAAAAATGCCAACAGGGTTTCACATTGCTTTGGAGACTTTATAGAAGGAGACCTATTTCTGAAGTGAAATGCAGTTGTGATTTAAATTCCAAATACCTTTGCTGTAAATGCTATTCACTTCTCGTTCTGCCATCCTGAAGCAGTTAAACTGTTTGGCGACAAGCTGCGGATACAGAGAGAAGGGGACTAAGAAAACTGGAAGAAGAAAAGGTCTGTCCTGACTGTGTATGGGCTTAGGAAAGTTTCGAAACTGGAACCCTTTCCTCAAGTCTGAGTCACACTCAAAGGGCTGTTGGCTCTCCTGGGACGGAAGGAGAAAAGGGAGGGAGCAATGCTGTAAGTAGCTGTGTCTGTTTTTGTCAACAGAGGGCACCCGGAGCAAAGCAAGCGCTCTGTGACACTCCGGAGACTGCCCTGCTCCCAAGACGGGGTATCGGGGTATCGTGTAGGGGATTCACTGTGTGTCTGTCTCTTGCATTTTATTTTATCCACATCCACGCTCTAAGGTATTTTGTCCCATGCTCAAGTCAGATATTCCAAATTCAGTCCTAATAATTACTATTTGTTTCCAATGTAAGTGGAAATCAGTTCTCTCAGTGTCTTGGAGTGAATTATCCCATATTGTAAAGTCTGGGATTTGGGGTGAATGAACAGTATTAGGCTCCAATTTAATTTGGCGTCCACTGAATAAATATTTCTGAACTGTTATTGCTCTGAAAGAGTGCTTAATATCTGCATAGCATATTATAGGAAGACTTTGCTCTTAGTACCTAGAGCATTGGTCTTTGAAGCATAGTTTCCAGACCAGCAGCATCAGCATCACCCTGGAACTTAATGCAAACTATGGCTTTCTCTTCCCCACGGACCTAGTGGAGCAGAGGCACTGGGGATGGGGACCAGCTATCTGTTGCAGCAGGCTCTCCAGGTGATTCTGTTGCACCATCGAGCTGAGAACACTGCCAGAGAGTAGGACACCGAGACTTAATGAAGACCTGTGTCAAGTGTTCCCCTAGGATGTCCATCTCTGTCCGCATTTTCCAGAGGAGAGCATCAAGCCTAAAGGTTTCAGTGACGGCTGCAGTCACACCTGTAATAAGTGGTGGTGTAGAGATTGGAGTCCTGAGCCATGCTACATTGTCTGCTAAAAAAAATGATAAGAGGCATTATATTATTTAAATTCATTCCTATAAAAATGTTATTTGGCCCGGCTGGTGTAGCTCAGTGGATTGAGCACGGGCTGGGAACCAAAGGGTCCTGGTTCGATTCCCAGTCAGGGCACATGCCTGGGTTGCAGGCCAGGTCCCCAGTGAGGGCCATGTGAGAGGCAACCACACATTGCTCTTTCTCCCTCCCTTCTCTTCTCTCTAAAAATAAATAAAGGAAATCTTTTAAAAAAAACTTTTATTTATTTTTAGAGAGAGTGGAAGGGAGGGAGAAAGAGAGGGAGAGAAACATCAGTGTGTGTTTGCCTCTCACACGCCTACATGGGCACCTGGCCCGCAACTGAGACATGTGCCCTGACTGGGAATTGAACTGGCAACCATTTAGTTTGCAGGCCGGTTCTCGATCCACTGAGCCACACTAGCTGGGGCCTGAATTCTTTTTTAAAACATCCTTAACCTTTTTTTCTTAAAAGCAACATACATTCATGAAAGAAAATTTTAAAAATACGCAGACCAAAAGAATAAGATAAAAACTTCTTTGCCTTATCTTATTTCTCTGCATCTGTATTTGCCCAGACATGCATTTTAAAATTTCTTATAAAATGTCATCACATTGTACAAACTTGTAACATGCTTCTAGCTCTTTCCCATTCCATTGTAAACATCTTTTCATACGATTAAGAATTTATACAGCATCGTTTTCATGGCTGCCTAGTATTCCACTGTAAGGTCCTGTCATAATTCTTCCTAAAGTCCATCTTAAGTTGTTTTGATTCCATGATAGCTTTTAGGAGGAATAGGACACTGAGTGCTGTGCCACTCGAGGTAAACGGTTTCCCCACTGTGGCCTCAAGAATTATAATTCAAGTGCTACATACAGATAATGGTTGAGGAAGGAACGTGCAACTGGAGAGGCAATACTAAGCCTAATGTTTGAGGTTGAAGTGAGTCTAGAAACAAGAAAAATAATTGAAGTCAAAACTCCAAAAGTATTAGGAATGCACTAGGGATGTGTGAGTGAGATGGGCTGAAACAAATAGAAGAATGATTATAAACAATTTGATGGTGCCTGTGGCCTGCTTTTATTGCTGTCTTTTGATGTAGAGGCTGATCTGCTGGATGACCATACGGAAAGACTGGGTATGAGGCTTTTATAAATAATGGTTATAATTTATTGAGTGCCTTCTGTGTGCCAGGCATCACAGTGATCATTTACATAGATTTACTCATTTAATTTTATAATAACCATGTGCATTAGGTGCATTAGGTAGTGTGTGCCCCATCTTACGGAAGTGGAAACTGGGAGTGAGACTTAAAGTAACTTGTTCAAGTGCTTTGATTGGAGCCCAGGTTTGCTGAAACTGCCAAACCTGTACTTCTGTAGTATCATTTATCTTCTGTTTTTGTCGTGTGGCAGGTCATTAGTTACTGCTGGGGGTGGGAGGTGATTTTGCTCGTTTCAGGGACCGAGGGAAACTGTAGTCGAAGAATGTCACCGAAGTAAAGATAGAGCAGGGGTAGACTTGAAGACCCACGCAAAGCCGCCGTCCAGCCCAGTTATCTCGGGAAAAGCGCGAGCAGGAGCCGGCGACTGCGGCGGAGCAGGCACGGAAATAGCAGGGTGAGTAGTTGATAGGAAGGCACGAGGGCAGGCGTTTGGAAGCAAGCCTGGCTTTGGGACGGCCAGGGCAGTCAGCTCTCTCTCATGAAATTTCCCTCCTAAAGGAGGTTGTAATCCCTCTGAGGCAGTTTTTACAGCTTTACTGAGATATAAGTTGATACTATATAATATGCCCCTTTAAAGTGTATAGTTCACTCATTTGAAGTATACAGTTCCCTGGCTTTTCATTGCGTTCACAGTTGTTATGTTCGCAGTTGTTCAGCCATCACCACAACCAACTGTAGAACATTTTGATCACTGCAAACAGAAACCACCTACCCCTTAGTCATCATTTTCCAATTCCTCTACCCTCCCTGCCCCCTGAGCCCTAGGCAGACTCTGATCTACCTGTTTTTTAAAATATTTTATTTATTTATTTTTAGAGAGCAGGGAAGGGAGAGAGAAAAAGAGGGAGAGAAACATCAATGTGTGGTTGCCTCTCATGTGGCCCCCACTGGGGACCTGGCCTGCAACCCAGGCATGTTCCCTGACTGGGAATTGAACTGGCGACCCTTTGGTTCGCAGCCCGTGCTCAATCCACTGAGCTACGCCAGCCAGGGCATGATCTACTTTTTGTCTCTATAGATTTGCTTTTTGTGGATATTTCATATAAGTAGACAATATAATCCATGGTCCTTCATGTCTGACCTCTTTCATTGAGTGAATGTTCTCAGGGTTCCTCAATGTGGTGGCACGCATCTATACTTCATTCTTTTTTGTTGCTAAATAATATTCCATCATATGGATTCATCACATCTTATGTAGGTTTTTATTTTGCTTAGACAAAGGTAAAGGGAATGAATGAGACAATAAATAAGAATTATTCTTCCTGACTTAAAATGGATGGAATGGGCAACTGTCGTGAAAAACACACCTATCGGGCTCTCTTGAGGAATCGTAACTGAAGGCGCAGACAGGTAAACGGGAGACCGGCCTCTGCTGCTCGTGGGGCATTGGTAGGAAAGCGGCAGCTCCTCTGACCTGGACGCGTGCGGCACTCAGGGAGCTCATTGTGTAAGTCTTGTGTGCCGGCCAGTGCTGGTGCCCCTACAGTTCCTCGTGTGGAACCAGAGAGGCCTTTGCTGATCTAATCTGGGTCCATTTCCCTTGGTTACTGCAGCTCTGGGTCCCTAGAGCGTTCTCTCTAGAGAGCTGCCAATTTGTTGAGTGCTGGCAGTTGCAAGATTATTTCTGACTGTACGATTTGTTCAGTGGAGATTACACCCACCTTTCAGGTCCTGACCCATTGGCCAGAAATAGCCACTGTCATTCCCATAGTTTTGGAACAAATGCTCACTCTAAGGTCCCAGTATGTCCTTCTCACTATAGCACTGGGAGGGCTCCTTTAGCAGGCAAATGATGTGCCCTTCCAGGTGCTCGGTTCTTTACTGTTGTCCCCGTTGCTTTCTGGTGCATTCTTTCCTGGTTTACTATCCGAAGAGCAGAGAGTCCTGACCTTCATAAAAAGAATGGTCTGGGCCCGGCCTGTAAGCCCAAAACCTTTTAGTTTGTATTCCAGAAATGTTGTGGCTGGCTTTGTCCTGTGCCTGAACTTTCCTCCGGTTTGGAGAGTGAACTGTAACTCCTTGTCTTAATACTCTGGCTCCTCTATGGCATGTCTGTCCTAACACTGAAACAAGAACAGGGTAGGGCGCATCAGCTTGGCCCTCAGTTCCTAAATCATGGAATGTCAGAGCTGGATTTCCTCACTGTCTAGTTCTGCAGGCGGGGAACTGAGTCCCAGAGAGGTGAGGGCACTTCCCCAAGGCTGTCGTCTTCTGTTCTCAGCGCCCTTGCTAGTGGCAGAGCTGGGTCTGTGGCACAGAGCCTTCAGTCCCACTCGGTGCTTCCCCCCAGCGTTACACTGTAACCTGGCACATGGGGCCTGGCCCCGCGCAACTCCGTCAACAGTGCAGGCCCTCAGCGGTGAGTGTGAGCGTTTGCCAGGTCGGGATTGTGGGGATGAGAGTTTGTGAGAGAAGGAGCGCAAGAGCACTGACGGGAGTCTGGGCAGCACTGGCTTGTAGAACCAGCCCCTCTGGCCTTCCCAGCACTTGTGTTTTTGATCACGCGACCGTGATTCCTTGAGAGGCACACGTCTGTTTGCTGAAACATGTACGTGCTGCTGCAGTGAGCCAATGAGCAGTAATCGTGTAGTGCCTGCCTGAGAGTGTTTGTCAGCGTTGCCCACTCCATGTTTGGTATCATTTTTGCCTGGTGTAGTGTGAAAAGGCCCAAACCCTCCCACTGGCCATCATCCCACTCTCCCTCCTCTCCCTCCTGGTGTGTGGAATCCCCGAAAGGGCCTTGCTTCCCAGCACTCCCCTGTGCCGTGACCCTGTAGATCTGGTCAGCAGGACCCAAGCTGCTGCGACTGGACTTAGAGGCAGCCCTTCCATAGCGGAGCGTGCACTGAGCAGTGGTTCCCAGCTGAGACCCCCACCCCCTCTATCTGTGACTTCCTTTCTGTTATGTCCGCTCTCAGTGTGAGCTGTGCTGCCGAGAGACGTCGTGTCCTTCACGCTCTGCCCCAGCACCTAGCGTATTGCTCAGTAGAGAGTCATTAAATAACCTGTGGCATTCTTCTGCCGCTTGCCACCCTGACGGGATGGCTGAGGTGCAGGAATGCTAGTACCGTTGTTGGTTGGCAGTGCTATTTCTCTGTAGGAGTTGTTTCATAGCCCTTGGTAGTGATTTACAGTGGCAGCTCCTATTTATTGAATGCGTACTGTGCATCAGGTACTGTGTTAAGTACACACACACACACACCCCCTCAGCCCTCATTACTCTTAACGACCCTCCCTGTAAGGGAGGCAGTAGAAGCCATCTTTGACAGATGAAGGGTCTGTGCTTTGGAGAGGTGTAGGGCGGAGCTAGAAAGTGATAGAACAGGTAGTTAAGCCCAGGCCTGTCTGCCACTGAAGCCTGTGTGTTTAATGACCACGTGGAGCCTCCTTGAGCAGTTATTTGCTGAACATTCCTGTGAAAGAGAGCTGAGTCACTTCTGTTCCCTGAGATTTATAAATGAGACATCTGTGTTAGCAAAGGGCATTAGTAGCATAGTTTAGATTAAATCTGGTGTTGGGATTATAGAGCAGAAACAAAGGGGAGAGGTGAGGAGCCTCTGCCACTTCCTGAAGCTGGTTTGCTCTGTTTGGCCCAGTGCTGACAAGTCCCTGCTCTTTGAGCCCACCGTGGTTTCAGGGCATTCCTGCTCTATACAGTCCCGAGAGAGAGGTCTGCCCAGCAATTTCAGACTGTTCAGAGTGGGCCTCATCCTGGTCTCTGGGGCCACACTAAGGTGGACGTCAGTTGGGCCCTGGACTGACTGGTAAGTGGGAGAGAGAAACTTCTGCGGAAAAGTGTTGTTGGGGATCATAAGATTTTGAGACGGGCCCTTCCCGCATTCTCCTCTTCCCTGGAGGAAAGAATGTAGCCAGGAGTGAAGGGCATTGCCTCAACCAATTCAGTTAAGTGGCCCTGGCCTGGATTAAAAACTTGGGCAGACTTCCCCATGGATTTGGCAAGGTATTAGGTTTCCCTCTCCCCAAACACGCCCTTCTCTCTGCCTTGCACATGTGTGCTAACATAATTACAGAGAGGTTGCATCTTGCAATAAGATACCCTTTTTAGAAAGGAGGGGGCTCCTCTTAAAGAGGACGGAGAGACTTTCAGAGGAGGGGCCGCTCGGTGCAGTCCTGGCATGTTGCTGAGGTGGCGGGGCTTGAGAAACACGGGAGAGTGGAAGGGAGCAGGCTGGCTCCTGTCCGCAGGGGGTGTAGGAGGGATGACAGCCCTGTGGGTTTCAAGCACCTGGAGCGGGAGCGTTGGGTACTAATTTTGCACTAGAGAAATATTAAACTGTCCTTTTGCATTTGTTCGTCCAGATTGTGTTACTAAGAATCTGGTCGTTGCAGAACAAGGGCTCTTTTGTTTGTGAAGGTCAGAGGTTACAGTATTACGAGTTTGGTGGTCAAGTGTTCAGAAATATTTTACAGCTTTAGTTGAAAACCTGAGCAGATGCTCCTGCTGTTGTTTACCCGCCAGGATCGGGTGACATTCTTCTCCCTTTTCCTCTTCCCCCCTCCCCCTCTTTGGGAGCCAACCAATCGCACTGAGGAATGCATTTCAGTGCCTCCCTGGCCTCCTCCCATAAGGAGTCTGCCCAACCGCAGCTCTCCTGAGCCTTGGCTGAAGTGGAGTGTTTAACTCTTGGGTATCTGAATCACAGGGAGCTGCTGACATTGCAGTTAGTTTGTTCTATTGTTTGCATTGACTCTGTGAGCCCATATAGTACTAAGCTAAGCTTGATGTGGCCCCAAGTGGAAATGTTAGAAATGGGGCAAGGTACAGTGCATGGAGCTTGAAGAAACTGATTTTAAGCCTAATTTCTCCCAACAACCAGCATTGTAACCTTGGGGAAATTATATTCCCTAGTTGGGCTTGATTTGGTTCCCTTTGTGCTAAGTTAGTTTATGATAGCACTATATATGCCAGCCACCAGCGTTTTATGTATGGCTAGCCTGAGGTTTGGGGAAAGCATTTAACCTGTATTAAGTGCCTATTCTGAAATAGTTTGCTTTTTACAGTTTGTCCTCTGCAGGGCAAATGCTGTTCATCCAATTTTGTAGATGAGAAGAGAGAAGGCTAGAGAGGCTGTCCAACTTGCCCAAGGTCAAATACCTAGGAAGGCCCATCTGGCTCTAATGCGCAGACTGTCTTCCATTCCACTGGGCTGGCTGGAAAAGACCTGAAGTTCTTCCAGCACTTTCATTCTAATGCTGAAAGCTTTAACTCCTTAATAGTTTTTCCATCCTGCCCTGTAGAAAGACCAAACACGACAGTCTCCCTGTTCACAGCCCTGTTGCCGGAGCAGGTGAGTGACCTAACAATCCCGCCATCTCCCAAAAGCAGCAAAAGAAGATGGTGCAGCCATTGGGGTTCTCTCCTCCGTGGAAAAGTTCTCAGTCCGTGTAGCCAGCATGTCCCACCTCCTTCCTCAGCAGCCCCCTTTCTCACGCAGCTGCAGGGTCTTCCTTTTCTTTTTGCCTTGTGTTTACCATGGTCAGGTAAGGAGTAGATATTGAGGAGATTTTTAAAAATCTCCTTTACTCAAAGTTTTTCACAATATTGGTTCACCCCTACCCGAATCTCTATGGTAGCTGTCTCCACATTGGGTCTGATTTAGCAGGGACATCTTGCCCAATGGGACACTTTGTGTTTCTCTGCCTGCAGGTTTTGTTTTTAAATTCACAGAGAAGATAGCTTCCTTTAGGTGGGTCATGCTGATACTCTGTTGCTACCAATTTAAAATAAATTATGATAGTAGCCCTGAAATGTCAGGTTTTCCAAGGAATCATTTTTTGCATTTTGTTGTGGGCTAAGAAAAATGACAATAAACAAATCTATTAATAGTTGTAATTTATTAAGCTAGGCACTGACCTAGGTGTTTTATGTATATTATTTTAAATTATCATAATAACGCTGCATTTGTAGATGAATCAATTTAGTTGAAGGCAGGGGTTAAGAGAGGTTAAATAAAGTACTTGCTCAAGGTCACAGCTAGTGAGTGGAGTTTTCGCAATTTGATTCCTGGTCTAGTTCACTTCCAAATCTAAGTCTTTCTTCAGTACTTCCCGTGCTGCCTGTGGAAAATGATCTTGAGAACCCCTGTAATCCTCCACGCCCACGCCTCAACCCTGATCGCTCCAAGAAAGCCGTATGTCTTCTTTTAAAAAGGGAAATACCGTTTTATAGGATAGACTTCGCAGTTGAAAAAAAATATTTTAAAGAAGTATTTTCTGGTGATTGCTAACTTTTATAATCAAGTGAATGTACCAGTGTTTAGTTCGATTTCTTTTGCTCAAACTTAAATCCATCCTTTCTTGTTACAAGTGAAAATGTTAAGTAACTACTCATCATCAGGTACTGGAAGGTTGGGGATTTCCGTGTAGATTAGGGTGGGCAGGAAGAGGTCGACCTTAGAGCGTGAGTACATAATTTATAGGGAGAAAAGCAGGCTGAGCCCTGGTTGGGTGGCTCAGTTGGTTGGACTGTTGCCCTCAATGCGCTGGGGTTGCAGGTTCGATCCCCAGTCAGGGCACGTGCAAGAATCATCCAGTGAATGTGTAAATAAGTGGAACAAGTGGATCTCTCTCTCTCTCCCCGCCCCTTCCTTTTTCTCTAAAATCAATTAACAAAACTTTTTTAAAAAGAAGGTAGAGTTTTCTCGGGGTAAGGAAATGTTATCATTTGCCCCTTACTTGGTACATCCTGTCTACACCATCTCTTTGCTCACCGGAGGAAGATGACGAGAACCCCGTGAAAGGTGGGGTAGTATTACTCAGTGGCCCCATGCTCCTCCCTCCTTTTAGGAATTGCTTGGGATTCAATTCTGTAGTTCTGCTGGGCTTTCCCAGTTGTGTGTGGTGAGGGATTCACATAAGAGAAGTATACTTACTACCCTGTTTTCGCCATTCAGGTCAGCCTAACAGGTATTTCCACAGCGTTTGCTGTGTGCCGGGGACTGGGCGTGACGCTGACGGCACTGAGACGGAGAGGACACGGTCATTGCCGTCGAGGAGCTCGCAACTGAGCGGGCTTTGCGGTCTCGTTCAGGGCAGCCGACCTACAAACAAGGAGTTAGTAACAAAAGGCAGTATATGCTTAAGATTGTAAAAAAAAAAAAAAATAAATAAATAAAGTGAGCCAGGGACAGCAAATAATTGGGGTTCAGAGATGAAGGGGGTCAGGGTTTGCCAGAGCTGTAAAGACAAGGTTTATTTACTGTTTCATCCAGAGCGGGGCGGGGCAGGGCTGGGGTAATGGGGATGTGGGTCAGGCCCTACTAGTGAAAGGAAACAGTGAAATTCTTTCACCGATTTCGAGTAAGACGCCCTTACAGATTCATGGATGGAGTCATATCCAGAAACTGGGGTGCAGGAGACAGATTCCATTAATTACCGTTTTAAGTGGGACATGTAAAGATGCCAGCAGCTAATGTAAAACAACAACAGCTTAATTTCTGAAATCATAATTTTTAAGAAAAATTTAATAAATTTCATATTTATCTTTTGGTTCTCAGATTAGCTTTTTTTTTTTGTTTTAAAGATTTTATTGAGTTATTTTTAGAGAGGTGGGAAGGGAGGGAGGAAGCATCGATGTGAGAGAGAAACAGCTACCCGTTGCCTCTCGGATGCACCCTGACCAGGACTGAACCCGCAGTCCCAGCATGTGCCCTAACTGGGAATCAGCTGGCAACTTTTCTTTTTGCAGGACGATGCCCAACCAACGCAGCCACACCGCTCAGGGCCCTGGTTAACTTTTGAGTACAGTGCTCTTGGCATTAGAAACCCCTTGACATTTATTCTTGCTGGGCTTTTTAAAGATGGAGAACTTCAAGCTAAACCATACACATATAAAGACTTCAGTAGCCCCATCTGCCATATGCATGGCTCACCTGTGTGGCAATATTCTCGATGATTGCCGAATATTTATGAGGCTCCTTCCCAAAAAGCTCTCCAAACAAAGAACTCTTCTCTTCTCCTTTGCCTTGAAACTTATTAAAAGTCTCCAGTGGGAGAAGGCTTGGGGAAAAGGAGATTCTTTCCTTTTTCCTTCCCCCACTCCATAGTGGTAGCTTAACTTAAGTACCCTGAGGAGATAAAGATAAATGTGAACAACTTCAGGATGAAAAGAACATTAGAGACCTGAGAAGTCAGGGGAGGTCATATCAGGATTAAAGTGGAAACTATGTTACAACCTAAGCAAGGAGCAACTGATAGGTCTATAAATAGGATTTTATCTCCTCACAGAAAATTTTTGGCATGGTCAGAGCTTCCCATGCGGGGGACTATTTTATTTACTAAAAATAAACCATGTTTCTGAAATGATTAAAGTAAGTCCCACTAAACTCATTTATGTTATTGAAAGTGTGGTCATAGCCTGAAAATAAGTGTCTAGAGTTTATTATGTGCCAACTTTGGGGAAAACTCTGGTATCGAAGCCATCAGATCTATGATGGAATGGTCTGACCCAGTCTAGCATGGATTAGATAGATTACCTTCTCAGAAGATAACGTGATTTCAGTGTTTCCCTGCCAGTGGGATAGACCCTCAACCCCCAGTACTGCACTTAGAGTCCTAAATAGGTATTGTAAGTTTATCATCTCGGCAAAGCAGAGTTCTGATTCTCCAGAAATCTTGGCTGCGTACTTCAAGCTGCTTGAATATGGCCATTCAGAGCAGAAGGGTATATAAACCAGCAATACCTTTAGTATCCCTTTTGGGGGACAAAAACCTTCAAGCTGTCTATTTCTCACACTCCTGTTATCCTGACTGTAGCCTTTTAACTTGTGCGGCAAATTCTTGGCATCTGCCTGCCTGCCAGCTAAGCTCTGACAGCCCTGGATAGCTTGTTGTTTTTCCTATGTGTATATTTAAAATCAGTAAAACGCATCCATTAATTGTAGTATCCTGTTAGAAGATTATGAAAGCTGAAATTCGACAGATAGTAAAATTACTTAGTGCATGTTCCTCGAAGTTATTTAACCATGGAATGAATACTTTTCAAAATAAAATGCACTGAAGAACACGGTGTGGTATGACTCATGTACAAATGTGAGCAAGGATTAAAGTAGTCACCAGGAGTGGTTTCAGAGATGAGTTAATGGCTTCAAGAAGTGAGTTCATTTGCTTTTCTTCAGACTTCAAAGCATGTTTTGGAAAAGTTAAATCATTTTTAAGTGTAAAATGAAAGAGATTAAGACATTTTTGCTTTAAATAACTAAGGCCTATGCCTTAGTGCACTGGTTAAGAATTGTCTCCCTGCATCAGAAGATCTCACGTATTATCTTTATTCCTCAAAATGGCATTCCACTTTTAAATGATAGATTGTTGTATACCCAGTAGAAATTATATGCATGTGTTTTGTATTTTTATTTTGAATAAATAAATTGCAGAAGAGAAATGCTGCTAGCATCAATTTAAAATCTGCTGGACTGCCTTACACCACTGACAGCTTGTGAAAAGCTAAAGCAGGCTGTGTGCACCCTTTCCCTGGTCGCCTTAACCCTTTAGCACGCTTGTTCTTACCGCCGCCCCGCTCCTGCCTTCCCCCAGTGCTTTAGGAGAAGGAAACTGAAGTTCTTGGTGTATTATTTTCTGTGAGATAAAGAGATAATTAAGTTTGCGCAAGAGGTTTGACAACTTCACAGCATCTTCGAGCACCGACCCAAGTTTCTATCTCTTTAATTGCTGTCACTTAATTTTTGTTTTGTGACTCACCTACTGGCTGTTAGAGTGGTGACTGTGATAGTAATAACAGTGCGTGATGCTCTGTTCACTGAATAGAGAACACACTCCGTTTCATTGGGGGTTGACAGCGTCCCTGTGATGTGGACATTCCTGCCCCATTGTACAGATGACGAAAATGACAGTGTGGGGGGTGTGTGTGTGTATTTGACTTTTTTCGTTACCGGTGATCAGGAATTGTTAAGTTAAAATGTTATTTCTGTCATTTTGGTGGAATGGTTAAGGAATAGGAGATTAGGGGCATAGGCTTCGTTGGCTTTTTGGCCTAGTCATCAGGCCTGTACAGTTATTATGTACAGAGCTTTCTGTTTCAAATGAAATTGAATTTTGATTTGTAAGTTATGTGTCACTGTTGAAAGCATCACTTAGTATTAAGTTCAACTGCATAAAGCAGAAAAACCCCCAAAGGGCTTAAACAAGAGAGGTTTTCTTGTCTCCCGTGAGAGAGGAATCTGGAAGCAGGCAGTCGGGAGCTGGTGTGCGCTTCATGGCTCTCCAGGACCCGGGATGCTTATTGCTCTTTGCTTCTCCGTCGGTAAGATGTGGCCCAGCCATCATTCCTGCATTTCCACAAAGCAGTTTCTACGTGAGAAGACTTCTAGGAAGTGCCACATGAAATTTCTACTAATCTCACTGTCCAGAACTTAGTCTGATGGCCGCACCTAACTGCAACAGAGGTTAGGAGATAGAGCCTTTTTTGGAGGGTGTTTATGGTAATGTCCCAGAATGAATACCGGGGTTTGGTTACAAAGGAAGAAGGAAAGAAAGGATATTGGGAAACCACTAGCGGTCTCCACCTCAGGGCCTGGCAGGGCGGCCTGACCGCGTTTCCCGTGCGGCACGGAAGCCGTCCTGTTCGCTCTCAGCCACCTCTGTTGTGTTACCCGTTTATAGGATCTAGTTTTTACTTGGAATGTATGCATCTTCATGCAAATCTTTTTAAAAAAGAAGTTAATAGGTAATAATAAGGACTGTTGCAGCTTCCGTTTGAAGTTCAACTTTGTGTTTTTCAAAATCAATTAGTTTATTGGGACTTAAAATAGTATAGTTAGCTTTTACTAAAAATAAAATGTGTTAAATATTTTGGTAACTAGTCATTGGTAAAGGAAAAAAGTATAAATTTTTTCCTTTAATTTTTTGGAAGCCTGGCTAAGTCATTAGAATATATAATTCCTGGGGATAGAGAATTTGCTTTTTTCCCCATAAAGTTATTACTATTTTCAAATAAATAATACATTTATATGGCTGAGTATCCAAAAGATACAAAATGGTCACGTAATGAAAAGTTACTCCCCCATTCCTGTCTTGAGTTCCTCTGTGTCTCTCCCCTAGAGGCAAGGATTATTTTACCTTTTTGACTATAATTACTCCTTTAAAAAAATTAATGGTCCTGTGCTATACGTTGTTCTGAAGCTTTTTAAAAAGTCACTTAAAAATATATAACAGAGTTTTTCTGATTAGTATTTTAAGAGCATCCGCATCCCCTCCCCCAAGGGCTGTATAGTGTTCCATTCTATGGGTGGTAAAGCCTTCTAAGATGTGCTATGTAACTATATGATTTATGTGTTCTCAGTAGTGTAATAGTAGACATTTTTCTTAATGGTTTAACACAGTTGTCAACATCAGTTATTATTTAGGACTGTGGAAGGGTCATATTTCAGGAGCTTTTGTTGGTTTTGCATTACGATATGGCCTCATTTTGACATATGCCTGCCTTTTGATTCTTATCTGCTTTTTAGATTATTTTCTTTTGGTCTCTCTTGTTTCTGATGTGGCTGTCTCTAATGTGATATTCTTCTTTCCTCTGGCACTTACTCCCTACTACATTCTAGCTCTCTTTCCTAATTTGCTTTAATATTTAGTAGGCAAGTAGCCAGATAACCAGGACAGAAATATTTCTAAAACAAAAATAAATAGATTTAGAGAGAAAGCCTGGCGCAGCTTTTCTGCTGATGAAAGTGCATGAACATTTTGATATTCTGGGTACTTACAGGGCCTTTTGCTTCCTGGTCATTACCGTGTTCTAGACCAGCTCTGTCCAATAGAGCTTTCTGCGTCCACAGAAATGTGTTATTTTTGCACCACCCGTTATGATAGCCACGGCCTTGAGCTTGAGCACCTGAAATTGGCTAGTGTGACTGAGGAACTGAAATTCCAATGGCTACATGTAACGAGGGGCCGTGGTGCTGGATGCATGGGTCTAGGCTTTAGGTAATCAGCTTCTCTACAGCAAGCTTGGATTGGGATACTGTTATTGTATTGTGCTGTGCAGATTTATAGTGTTGGGAGGGAGACAATTTGGAATGTTTGTGTTCAGGTTAGCTTCAGTAAATGATTAGATTGGGACTGCTTTTTGATATTACTATTATGATTATTTCAAACTACCATTCTGAAGTCATTGGTGCTGGCGTGGATATATGGTTTGTGGCTAGGGTAAAACTTTGGGTCCTTTTGTCCTTTTGGTAACTAGGGAAAAATTAGTAGCGCTCTAACTTTATTTATAGGACTTGGTTAGACAGTTGCCTGAGTGCCAGAAACTCCTACAAATAACTTTGACCTTCCCTAACAAAAGTCAAGGGATAAAATGTTCCATAGTAAATCTGAGTTGTATATGATACACAGGATATTACTTTCTAATGGAGGAATCCATAACAAATAAGGAAATTAATGAATTATAGATTTTTATAACTGCTAGGAAGAAATACACAGAACACAACAACAGAGGATAGGGACTTGTAGGGGAGGATCTCCAGCTACATAGAGTGGTCTGGAGAGTTGTATTTGAGGTGTTATTTAATCTGAGGTCTGAAAGATAAGCAGGAGCCAGCCTTGCAGAGAGTGAAGGCAGGATAAGGAGGGATTCCAAGAAGAGGGTGAGAAGGGTTACGGAGGTGCCAGGGAGAGGGATGGCCTTGCTCTGGAGCAGGAACTGACACAAGGTCAGTGTATTTAGAACATAGTGATTGAGCAGGAGATCATGATAAGAAATGAGGCTGGAGAGCAGGCACTTAGCAGATCATAAAGGACCTTAAAGGCCGTTATAAGGACTTCGGATAGAAAAAAAATAAGTGCAATGTGAAGCTGTGGCATCAGAGAAGTGCTCTGATCTGATTTTTGTTTCAAGAAGTCCACTGGCTTCTGTCATGAATGTGTGCAGGGGAGCAACAGCAGGAGTGGAGGATCTGTTGCGCCAGGCAGGGTGACGGTAGTCTGGGTTCAGGCGGTGGCAGTGGAGATCAGGAGAAGTCAGACACACAGGACTTACTAATGGGTTTGGTATGAGGGGCGAGGGAAAAGGGGAGGGTCTCTGGCTTCCATAATTGCAGGGCAGTGCTGCTTACTGAGGCGGAGAATGTCGAGGGTAAACCAGATTTCAGGGGTGGGACTGGTGGAGACTGAAGAGCCCAGTTTGGTGCACACATGTTTGCCTTGCCTGTGAGACAGCCACGTAGTCCTATTGGAACGTGAGAAGAGATCCCCAAGCTAGGGATTTAACTGGCGATTACCAGCCTGTTGGTGGTATTTGAAGCAATGGGAACGGATGAGACACCTGAAAGGGAGAGATGAGGTTGACCTGGGATCGAGCCCCAAGGAACACTTCCTTTTTTAGAAGTCTTTTGAGGGAGAAGCCAGAAAAAGATACTGAGAGGTAATCAGTGATGCAGGAAAAAGAACACACACAGGATTGTAGTATCTCAAAAGCTAGAAGAGAATGTTTTAAGACTGCCAACTTTACTGAGTCCTGCTGTGAGGGACAGCACATATCCATGTTAAGTAACATGGAAGTGGTTGACATTGGCCAGTCCAGTAGAGTGGAGAGCTCGGAAACTCTGAGTAGGTTGCAGAAGGAATGGAGGTGAAGAAATGGAAACGACGTTTTAAAGAAGTTTTTCTGTGGAGTGGTGAGCAGGGAAATGGTAGGTAACTAGAAGGAAGTGAGGGGTTGAAGAAGAAATTTTTTTAAAACCATAGTTCATTTAGTCACTTACCTATTCTTGGACATTTATATTTTTGAAGTTTTTTTTTTTTTCTTTTACGGATTGTTACAGTGTACTTTTTTCTACTCCAGTGGGGATTTTCTAAGATTGGCTCCTTGGAGGTGGGATTGCTGGGCCATAAGCTCTGCACATGTCAGAACTGAATAGATATTGCCAATCTGACTTCCAAAGCGGATTCCAGTGTCTGCTTTCCTCATCACTATATGAAACAGAGCGAAGGTTTTCTGAAGATGGACTTGTGTTTATTTGCTGGCATGACAGTAATGAGTGGAGAGGGGAGACAGTGGGTGGTTAACAGCTCACATCCTTCCTTCCTAGGCTCTGGGGGATGGAGTGTGAGTGCAAGTAGCGAGATGGGCCTTTGATGAGAGGGAGGTGTCCTTGGTTCTAACAGGATGTGAGGAGGGGGAGACGCGTGCATTTCTAGGTCGGATTGTAGGTTTTGTGGACCGAAGAGACTGTCTGAATGCTTCTCTTTTAAAATGAAATATTTAGACAGAGCAGCAGCTCAGAGTTGGGGGGTTGGGAGAGGATGGGTAGGTTTGAGGAGAAGGTAAGAAATAGTAATTTTGGCGTGCCCGAAGGCTTACAAGGGCAGCTTTGCTAGGATGGCTTGGCATTCATTGTCAAGTGCCCAAGTGAGGTTTGTCTCATGGTTATATAATGAAGTCAGTCAACTTGGTTATGTGATTTGTCTCTAGCAACATTCAGCTGGTTGTGCCCAGGCACAGAGAAGGCAGACAATTGTGTCTAACCAGGATTGGAGTTTTGGCATGTGGTAGTGATGGAGAGGACAGACGATCGTGCGTGTTCACAAGGGAGGGATTGCAATTATGGACCATGGAGTGAAGGGAAGACAGGGCTGGAACGGGTAGATAAATGGAAATGTGGTGGGGACGGGACTTCATGAAGTCAAAAATTGTAGTGGAGGGGATGCCAGAGCAAGTTAGTCAGAAACGTGGGAGGTTATTTGAGAGTATGATTGGAACCTACTAAAGAAAAACGGAGCGCTTAAGATAATACAGTTTCCTCTTTTAAGGGTGGCCGTTCTGGGTTCCCTAGAAGTGGGGGTAAGAGCTCTAGCAAATTGTCTATTTGCCTGTGGCCTTTCTGAGAGGTGAACTTCGAGGTGTACCCTTTTCTGCGTGCATGTCTCTAGGGCTCACCTTCGACGTCATAGAAGGTAACCAGCAGAGTTTCCGGAGCCATTCTTACTGACGTTGGTCGCAGCACCAGTGCGTGACCGGAGCCCCGGCCTGCGGAAACTCACAGGCAGTGTGTGTACACGGAGTCCCAGACGTCTTCCTGTCATCGATGCTTGCAGTCTTGGTAATGGGCCGAGGCAGACTGCAGGGTTCTCTCCAGGGTAAAATTTCCGTTGATTTTGGCCATCTTGATTTGGTTTTATCGGTTAATAAGTGTATTGTAATTGAAATGGTCTTGGGGTCTTACAAACTTGTCATCAACTTTCAACTCCTCTACTCACTTGCCATGAGACCACGGGCAAGTTATTTTACCATTGTAAGCCCTCGTTTCCTTTTATGGGTGAAAAAGGTAAAACAGAGTGTGCAGAGATAATGGGAACATGCAGCGGGATGACACATGCAAGAGCTCTGGCACATGTGTTCTTAGTACATAGGAGTTGGCCTTGTTACATTGAAACCAGCAGGCAGGGTGCTTGCTAACTTCCAGACCCCCTAACTGGAAAGCGCCAGTCACATCTCCCCCTTCCTTCCCCGAGTTTCTGCTGCTGCGGGAGCATGCTGCTCTGTCTTCAGCGGCTCCTCAGACTTGACTGTGCAGGTGAACCCCCCGGGGCTTCTGGTGCTGAGTTGATTTTGATTCTGTGAGCCTCGGATGGGCCTGAGGGGCTCCTCTAGTGATGCCGCCCTGTGGGCCGCATTTTGAGTAGCAAGGTTCCGATAGAACTGCCCTGTGGGAGTCGCTACTTTAAGCTGAGAGGAAACAACATTGAAAGAGCCCCATCCTTTCAACTTTTTTGAGAAGTTAAATTCATTTGGACCTCATGTGGCCCAGTTCTAGAACCCAGTATTCGTGGTAAGTCTGTATTGTCTCTACCAGTCCTGAACGTGAAAGGAGTGTGAATTATGTACTGAGGGTTGCCTCAGATTTCTTTTGAAAAATACTCAGTGCCTGACTTCTCAGGTGTATTTTTGAGAATTTGTGTTGGTTCCCCAGGTGTCTGTACTTCTCCCACCAGCCTTTTACACCTACAGAAAAACTGGCATAAAACGTAAGTCTCTTGAATGACTAGACTTCGAGGCAGGGCGTCTGGGACGTGGCTTCACACCCTTTCTGCCTGCTCTGCCCTTCCCGTCACGAAGTCTGGCTCTCGCAGAAGCAGGGATTCGGGACGCATTACAGGGTTAGCATTACCGGCAGCACTCATTGCTGCCCCAGGTAGTCTGATTTCTCTTTCTCAGGACTGAGTATGCCAGGCTTCCTCTGTGGGCCTTCCCTAGAAGAGTTCCTTCTCCGATGCGCAAATTCACAGTTTTTCCCTCTGAACTAATGTAAAGGCTGATAAGCTTCCAAGGTACAGTCGTACGGTCTGATAGAATGTTCTGATAGAATTAAGCTTGTGTGCATCTTAATCCGGTGTGTGGAACACTGTGATCCTTTTCAGGCGGTCTTCCTAGTGTGGAATTATTCGATTTCTGTGTCTCTTAATCTGAGTCCTGAGTAGCTGTAAAGCATAGGTTTCCTTATTTGACTTTGATGATTTGAGACTTTTTTTTCTCTTACCTCTTTGTTTCCTTTCGTCTTTCCTTTTCTGTTTTTTTAAGGTAGGAAAATGTGGACATGCAGGAGCATGAATAAAAAGATTCATTTAACTCGCCTGTGGGGTTTTGGAGGTTTTTTGTGTGCGTATGAAGAAAACGCTCAGAAGCATTTGATTTTTGACGAGATTGTTTACCCGGTTCATAAAATTATGTCCAGAAAAGGAAGAGATACATTTAGAGTAGGAATTTATGAACTCTTCCTGTGATCCCAAAGAAGTTTATGATGCTTGTACTAATGAGAGTTTTGGATGTAGTTGTCAGAGTTTTTGTGACATATTTTACTTTTTCTAATTTCATTTTGAGGTTCCCCTTTCTTTATGTCTTTTTCTCCTACTTTGCTGCAGGAAAACAGGTATATCTTTCTCTTAGCCTGAACTTGATTAAAAGATCAGAGCATAAAGTGACAACATGTGAAATTCTATTGTGTTTGTTTTTGACACATGCTTAAGAATGAATATTAACAATTTTGTGTGTCCAGGGAGCGTGAAAGGACCATCTCTTAGTGTGGTTTTAATACAGTTATTTAGAGTGTAGCGTCAGGAGGTCTGGTGAGGTAAGATTTAGGGCATGGGCCAGGGGACTAGACAGGAAAGTTGAATATAAAAATTGATTATGGACGTATAAAAGACTCTTAACAGTTTATAGAAATTCAAGATTCGTTTCTCCATTTAAAAGGCTGTCTCGTAAGTTCTTTTGCACCGGAAACGAGTTAATCCTGCCTTCAGAGGAAGCAGAGAGGTTATGCAGAAGGAAAAAGAAAAGGTTTGGGTGAGGCTGAGGATATTTGCCCCACCCCTCCAAGTTTAAATGAGCTGCAAGTTGAAGGTGGAAGGAGAGAAAAGGCACATCTTTGTGCAGAAGGAAAGGGAAAGGGACTTTACTTCTACCTTAAGAGAAAAAGAAACTTCACAGAGCAGGTAACAGACTGGAGAGTGGACTACCACCCGCACAGGGCCGACCTTGCATGTGAGCCTCAGACCTTACGTGGAGATTTTATACGCAGGAGAGAGCTGTTCCAACATGTCTGAGGGAGACAGAACCCGGAGCGGCTGGCAGCTGGTGGGGCTCCTGTTTTTGTTTCAGTTTAATGAGTTAAAGAAATGAAATATTCCTCAAAACGCAGACCCCTTTGAGAACCTACTGTACACCTACTGTGTGCTTGGCACTGTGTGAAATACTCCATGGCCAAAAATCAATGACCTATACCCTGAAAGGTTTGGATGAAGGAGACGAGATTGGTAGGCACAGGAATACCTGTAGTAGGGACGGGCAGAGGTGCTGGCTCTCTTGTTACAGACGCCGGGAGCCCAGAAGGACAGATCACTTACAGCTGGGCTGGGCTTCTGGGCTTGAACATGGAGAAATGGGTGGGCAAGTAAGGGACACACACAGGCATCAGCATATGGAGAAGTCAGCTATTTCCTGACTAAAAACCACTAGAACAGATGATTTGTGGTTCAGAGTTGAACGTGATGGATAAATATATGCCTGGCACGTAGGAGGCACTCAATAAATGTTTGAACGGCACTGACTTAGGAGACGTGGCCACTAGGGACACGGCAGGAGGCTACGTAGCTGTATCATTTGATCTGATTACAGTAACTCCAAATGGAGTGCAGTGCCCAGGTTTTGGTTGAGGAAACAGAGGCTTGGGCAGGTTCAGTAACTTCCCCTAGACTGTGAGGATAGTAATTGGAGGCCCGGGTTGCAAACCCAGGCTTCGTGTCTTGCTCTGTCACCATTCCTGGTGAAGAACTGGCAACACGGAGGGGCTCAAAATCCACTTGACTCAAACCCTTATTCTTTCTCCTTTCAGAAGGGAGACTCTTGATCTGGATGAGGGAAGCAGTAATAAAAAAGACAAAAGCCTATTCCAGTGTGTGTGTGTGTATTTATATTTATATGTTTTAAAACCTTCTAAGATTCAGAGTCGTCCGTGCTGAAACTTTATAAAGAACAGCAGCGCAGGGCCGACATTTTGACATTTTGGGGAGGGGTTGTAGGCCTCGAGCAGCTTCTGTGCAAGGGGCTCCAGAAGAATTAGGGCAGAGAGGAAGCTTGGCTCACTCCCCTTGATCTTGGAGGTCAGAGTTTTTTGATTGCCTCATTTATGTTTAAAGAACCCATCTTAAACTAGTTTATCTCTAGCTCTAGAAACTGGTGCTGGTGGTTTATTACTAACCCCACCCATCCCTGCCTTTTGCAATAATCTCTGTGAGTGATGATTGTGTTTCTAGAAGTAGAATGACAGAGAGAGAGAGAGATTCCCTGAAGGCAAATACAAAGAGAGTGTGCTGTACACTCCAGTTCAGACACACGGGGCTGGGAACTCCCAGAGAGAGAGAGAGGGAGAGAGAGAGGGTGAGAGGGAGGAGAGAGAACAACAGAACAGTCAGCTGCAGAGTAGGGAGGAGGGGGGAGGAGATCAGACGGTGTTTAAACTCCAGTGATTTTTTGGGGGGGTTTCTCCCCACCCCGAACCCTAGTCCCCCATTCTGGCACCTTCTTTCCTACTGAAAGTGCCTTTTTGCAGTCCAGGATCAACGGACCGCTGAGTCTGAGCAGCCGGGTCTGACATGATGTACCTCTGGGTGAGTACACAGCGCTGTGGGCGAGGGTTTGCACTTGCTCATATAAGGAGTGGAAAGCTGCGAGATTCTGCTCTTGCACGAACGGCCCTCACCGCAGAGCGCAGGCTGCCACGTCCCTCTGCTCACAGACGTTAGGGTTTAAAGCCTGGCAGTGATTGTGACATGGTTTGTTTTTTTAAATGTTGTTTATCTGGTTAGACTTAGGCACGAGGGCAAGCTCCTGGCGCGGTGCTGTCCTCTGGGCTGGCTGGGCGGTTTGGAGAGGGCCGGCTGGGCAGGTGAGGCCAGCCGGTCCCTTGAGCAGCTGCGGTCTTCCTGGTTGGTCAGGACCCACCTGTGTTTTTGGGGGGCGCTGACTTTGATACCCAAACCAGCTCTTTAGATACTGAAAGCATGATTCTTAATAAGGAATAAACTTTAATAAGTTTTTATCTAATCATTTTTATTGTCCACAATAGTCTTGTGAAGTAGGTCACTATTTGTTATTAAAATTTTATGAGGGAAGTAATTAAGTCACAAAGAGTAACTTGCTAATAGTTAGAAACCAAGTTTGTAGCAGCTAGAATAGTAATTAATAACCAGACATTTTAAAACATTTTATATTTGCCAAGAACTTCATATTTTACATTATTTTAATTTATTGTTAACTATGGCATTGTACTTTGGGATGGAGGGAAACAACTGGGATTGGAGATGTTTGTCAACTGCGAAATGTGATAACTTTTAGGAGAATGACAGGCGGGGGAAAAAATAAACCCTGCTTTTAGTTTTCAGTACGAGAACATCCACGGTGTCTTGCGAAGATGGCGGTCCCCTCTCTAAGCAGACAGCTGCTGTGTGTTGCTAAGGGAGCCTCCTGGATGTGATGGCCTTGGCTACCAGCCAGCTTTTGAAAGTTTCACTTTGCCCTTTGCCCCTCAGCCTAGATGTCTGGAATTGCAGAAACCTACTTGGCTCAGGCAGGCTAAATTTATAAATACCAGAAGGCCGAATTTTAACTAGGTTTATAGAGCTTGTTCGCAGAGGGTTTGTTGGGGGGTGTGTATGTTGGGAGGGGCTTTTCCTGTTTCTCCCTTCATATTTGAATATGACCTTGAAATGTAATTTCCTCCCCTCTATTGACTTATTTCTGTAGTATTTGTAAGAGGTCAAAGGACTTTTCTGGCACACTTGTGTGCTCTAAGTACTTTTATCTCCCTGTGGACTAGGCATCTGGGTCTAGGGTCCTTGCAGCCTTCATGAGACCGTTCAGTTCCCTGTTGACCAGAGGATGGGATCTGCTGTCTTTGGATTTCTTTGGAAGATGAGTTACGAAAGGAAGCAAGTTGAATTAATTTCATTTTCACTCACTTATGTTTAATGAAAGTAGACAGTGGCAGTCTCCTCAGTTATTTGCCTTGTGCTTATATTACAGTTACTTGTAAAGTTGTTTCAATCCCCTTCACTTACTGGCCCTAGAGCAGAGTTTCCCAGCCGGAGGTCCACATGTCTGACTGAGATGCATGTATGCCAAGATCACTGTTCCCCTCAGCCCTTGGAGCAGCCCAGTGGGGCCCAGGGTTCCCCGGTCACTTGGGCCGTGTGTCCTCTATTTGTTTGCCACTTTGTGCTGTATAAATATTATCATTTTTGGTGTGTGCCCAGACAACTGAGCGTTTGGGTAGCACTGCCTAGCAGGTGAAGTGTGTTAGCTCTTTATTATCTGCATCTCCTAGGCCAGTGCCCCAGACATTTTTGAATTCAGTGAAAATGTCCAGAAGGAGCCAGAGCTGCATTACACCCAGGTATAGATAAGGGACTCTAGCTGGTCAAGCATTAAGCGGGAGGCATTGAGGAGGTGCTGTGGAGAAACTCATGGACCGGGAACAGGACACCAGAGTTTGTCTAGGCCAGCACCCAGCCACGTGACAGTGAGCAGTCATTTAACTGTGGTGAGCCTCAGTTTCTACATCCATAAGCTAATAGAACCTCTTCGAATTCCGAAATTCTGTGAAGTGAATTCTGTATGGTAGTACGCGTGCCAGAAAAACACGCAGTTGTGCAAGAATGTTTGGGTCCTGGAAAACGTGAGCAAGTTGTGGGACATGTATGATTACCTCCACTGCCTGCTTGTTTTGGTACCACAGTGAGTTAAAGGTTCTTTTTCCAAGTATTCTAGAAAAAGTACTGAACCACGCTCAGGTGTCAATACCTGTGAGTGGTGTGGACATTTTTAGAACCTGTAGAGCTGAAGAGTAAAAGTTAGAGCTCAACCAAGCACTTTAGTCTGTGTGGTTAGGTGCATGCAGCTCGTCAGTTTGCTCGCGTGGGTCTAGAGCGCCGACAGAAGGCCATCCTGGGCTCTGTGTGCGTCTCTGGCCGGGTCTCCCCGCTCTCCTGTTGAGCCACCCTCCTTTCCCGTGAATTTGGTGGCATCAGTGGACAGCATGGCACGGTGCAAAGGATACGGCTTTACGGCACTTTTCTAGATCTGAACCGCACCTGGCCATTTCCAGTCGTGTGGCTTCGAACAAATTATTTAACCCCGCTGAACCTCAGTTTCTTCATTTATCACACAGGGAAAATGATGCCTGTCACGCACGATTATTGTGAGGATCTAAGATAATTCTGTGAAACACGCTTAACGTAGTGGGTGGCACGTAACGCTCAGTTGGTGACCGGTGCAGGCCAGCCCTTTGCTCTGGACGTTTGCATGGACAGATGCACACCACCCCAGAGCACTTTCTCTAGCGTGAGGGATGCCTTTGAGTTCCTGTAGGGAGGACTCCGATAAGCACAGACTAGATTTATGTGAAACATGTCTCCCTTTACTGAGCGTTTTAAGTCCTCGTCACTAGAGGAGCCTCATTAAAGTGCTTCCTGATGGAGAACTCCCTATTGTTTTTTTCTAAACTGTGTTTTTGGAGGGGTGCAGAACTGTGCAGCATTCATTAAGTCGTTTATTCTCTTCATTGTCCACGACAGGGAGGGGGCGGGACGGGGAGGGAAACACACACGGCTCCCGCACCGAGGGAACTTACTTATTTGATGATTATATAATTGATACCCACCAGTGAAATTACAGACCGCTTGCTGAAATTCCCGGAAGGCACGACGCGTCCTCGTCTGGGCTGATCTGAGCCACCCTGGTATCGGGCTCTCTTTACTGATACTCTGTGTGGACAAACTTCTGGGTTTCCTTTTGAATTGTGGTTTTGTTGTTTTTTTTAATCATCATTTAACCCCGTCTTCTTAATAAGTTCATTCAGCCAACATTTGATGAGTGCCTCTAATGGGTAGAAGACTGTGCTTCCGGCTGTTATACACACAAAAATGATTTCAGATACCTCTTGTCCCCAGGAGTTTATAACACAGTGAGAGAGAGGGCGTGCACACAGATAGTAATGGTTTTTGTGTGGTGCTGTTCAGTTAAGAAAGTGCTTTTATATGTTATCTATTCCCTCCTTGCGGCAGTGCTGGGGCTGCCATTGGCTCTGCTGTGTAAACGAGGAGACCAGAGTGCGTGACAGTTCCTGGGTAAATGGCAGAGCTGGGAACGCTTGTCATCTGAAAAACCAAACCAAACCTCTGTGGCTCTTACTTCTTTCCACAATGTCCTCCTCTTTGGGGAGAAGTGAGTGTTTTGTTTTGTTTACTTTAAACCATTTATTGAGTGATAACACACATATTAGGCCTATACCTTACTTAGTCTTCAACACACCTGGGGCTTAGCGATTATCTTCATTTTTGCAGGTGAGAAAGGAGAAACGTTAGTAATTTGCTATAGTCACACGGTCTAGAATTGACAGAGGTAGGATTTAAACCCTGGTCTGTCTGGCCTCAGAGCTTATTACACCATACTTCCTTTTTTTTTTTTGTTCAGTGGTTTCAGATTTATCGTTGCTACCATTTAGCATGATACAGGCAGAGTAGAGAAGTGGAAATTAAGGTAACCTGAATTCTGTTTCCATACCCAATAATTACTTCAGACAAGTTACTAAACTGTATAAACCTTGATTTTCCAGGTTGTAAAAAGGATATGATAGTTCTTAGGAGAACATTAATGAAGTAAATTTAGAAAAATGTAGGTCAGCCATTTTAGAAATAAAGTAGTAATTGGTGGCTTTATCACAAAACATGTCAATCATGGACCGTGAGTCAAAAGACATACCGTATTTTGCCTTGTATAATGCGTACTTTTTGCTCAAATTTTCAAGGGAAAATAAGGATGTGCATTATTATACATGGGTAGTCCTAATTCCATTTCTATATAAGTGTTTTTAATTCTTTTATTTATGCTTATGTGTTAAAAGTGTAACTCTAGAAAGCAATAAAATGTATCTGTTCTTGTGTTTTGTAATTATTTGTTACATAAAATTTCTTGTACCATAATATGTTTAAAAGTAAGCCAAAATTCCTTTGTAATACAAAAAACAGGTATCTAAATATAAATAAGTAATTGAATTAAAAAACTAAAACAAAAGATTTTTTCCTGAAAGTTTGGGCCAAAAATGTGGATGCGCATTATACATAGCAAAATACGGTAGTTTTTGGTCTTGGTGGTGCCATTTGTCAGGTATGACCTTTCTAGCATCAGTTTTCTAATCTTTATAATGGGACTATTAATACCTAACAGATTACTGAGATTATGTGGAAGGGCTTTGGAATTTCATACTAAGCAGCATATAAAGTAGTGATAATAACAGCTGTTATTCAGGTTACAGTCGGACTGATCTTTTGGTGCTCACTGTTTATTGCTATATTGCTATCCTAACTGTTCTGCACAGTTAGAGAACTAGGCTTAATAGCAAACTGATTATCCCAAAATGTAGGAAGAGTTTAGTTCAGGTAACGTTGGAGGCCAGATACTGTGACTAGATACTTGGCAGTAAAAAGCCATTAAAAGATTTTAAGTAAGATTGGAGTAGGCTGAAGTGGAGTTTATAATTAGATTTGTTTTTTAAAATGCTATCTACACAGATTAGAGAGGGGTAAGTGCCGAGAGTAGTTAGGTGACTGTTGTGTAATAGTCTAAGTGACAGAGAATGATAATGACAACATGCACTAGAGAGAACTAGAACTGTATGACAGATATTCATAGAAAGTGACAGGTCATGGTCATGGTTTGGAAGAGGAGGGATATTCAGAAGGTACAACTGACAATGTATTGCCATGACCTGGAGGAGGACAGCGGTTGTGTTTGTTCATTCGTTTGTTCGTTGGTAGGAATAAAGATGAAGGGGGTCCTGAGTTTGATTTTGGATTTAGGTTTTTGGGGGGTAACTTTGAGATTTTAAGGGGAAATACTGTTTAGATAGTTGGCTACTTAGGTCTGGAAACGTAAGGAAAGATAGAGGCTTAAGCTATACATTTGCAAGAAATATGCAGGCAGTAGTAATTGAAGCTGTAGGCAGGCATGATCATGGCTTAAGAGGAGAGTGGCCTGTAGGGAGAAAATGTAGAGCAAGAAGAGGTTAATGCCCCGTGGGGGAGTTGAGCCCTCAAAGGCGGCAGGGAACAAGGTCCCAGAGAACTTGTTCTTCAGGAGGAAAACCGGGGCACCAGGAAATGACGAAGAAAGAGTGGCAGGAAGAGAGATGTGGAATATGGGTTTTACCAACACAGAGGTCCCTGATGACCTTGGTGAGGACCAACGAGGTCAGAAGCTCCAGGGTGTAGGTACTGGGGAGGCAAGGACGTGGAGAGATTGAATCAGTGGGTATCCACAGTTGTTGGAAAAGTCTGACTCCAGAGGAATGGAGAGAGTGCCTGGAAGAGTATGGGGAGGAGTAGAGAAAAATTTATTTGCTTTATTTTAAATAAAAGAGATTTGATCATGTTTCAAAGCTAATAGAATAAGTCCATTTGAGAAGGAATTGTCTATATAAGAGAAGGGATAATTGCTCTTATACTTTGAGAAAGTGGGATTGGCTCTAGGAGTAGAGAGAACTCTCCCATTTAACAGGAAGCAAAGCTGAGAGAGGACAGACGAGCTCTCAGCATTTAGGAGTTCAAAAGTCGTGGACAAGCAGAGTGGGTGAGGTGTAGGAAGGGCCATTGATTGGTGAAAAAGTATGCATGTTTGGGAACCACATATAATTCCATGTGGTTTGTATGTGTGGGATGAGTGGAATAGTGGTGGGTGAAAATTTAAAATTCAGAGACCAGATTATTTGAACAGTTTAAGGTGTTTGTTTATTCTAGTAAGGAGCCATAGATTTTTAAGCACGATCAAATATGATCAGATATATTAGAAAGATAACAAGAGGCTTCTATTATTGCACAATTAATATTTATAGTTTGGATTAAACTGGTTTGATGTATATTTTAAAAGTTAAAAAAATGTAACGGGCTAAACAAATCATTATATGAAATGAAATTCAAACAATTAGCACACTTATTGATGACTACTGTGTGTTGGTCGTTTCTCAGGGTCTGGGAAAGACCATGAGTAAGACCAAGCTCTTTCCCATAGTTTGTATTTTTTAACTGAAAAAAGAAAACTGTAAACACCTAATCAAACAGGATACTTTCAGAAACTACTAAGTGCTATAGAGAAGACAAGGTAATAAGAACCTGAGTGCTTTGGCTGGGGTGAAAGAGGCCTGAACGATAAGAAACACCGTCTTGTTAGAATAGGGAAGGAAAGCATTCCAGGCCGGAGGAGTGGCAAGTGCAGTCTTCAGACGGGAACGCGTCGGGGTACTCAAAACGAGGGGTGGTGTGCTTGAAGTGCAGACAGAGAGCAGAAAGAACGTAGGAAGATGAGACTGGAGATGCAGTGAGAGCCAGATCATTCCCCATGGTAGCAATTAGAGTTTTGTTCTGGTTAAAATGGGAAGGTTTGGGGAGATTTAAGCAAGAGAGTGATATTCTTTAGGTAAGGTGGTAAGGGAGGTCAGGAAGCTATTACTGTATCTGAGCAAGGGGTGGTGGCCTAGACTATGGAGGGCAATTTGGTAGGACCGAAGAGGGCGTGCATGTTCAGCCTTTGGCTTGAGGAATTAGAGTGGAGGGGCCATCTCCTTACAACGGACAGAGAGTGCGGAGAAAAACAGTGTTTGCGGTGTGAACTTGTTAAGGTTTGAAATGTCTATTAGACATCCAGGTGGAGAAGCTCAGTGACCATTTGATGCAAGTCGAGTTCAGAAAAGAGATGTGCGCTGAGGGTGTAAGGTTGAGATGCGTCGGTGCATGTTTAAAGCCTTGGGAGGAAATGTGACGAGAGGGTAGGGCTGAGGCATTTCAGTAGAGGTCTGAAGTAGGGTAGGCGGGGAGCAAGGCAAGTGTGTGATATCAGAGACTGGAGAAGAACATGCTGGGTTTGCATAATTGAAGACCAAGTAATGGGCCGTTGGCCTTGGTAGGATGTTTGTCACTGGTGAACTTGTTAAAAGCTGTTTCACTTGGGATGATGGGAAAAAATAGCTGATCTGAACGGCTTGAGTTGTTAATTGGTAGGCAAGGATGAGACGGTGAATATTGTTTAGTTGTGGAGTGGAGTGAAGGGTTGGGGTAGTAACTGGATGGGTATGTGGGTTCAAGAGAGGATTTTTAAAACATAGGTGATGTTAAGGCATGTTTTATTTCAGTAGGAAAGATTCAGTAGGGGGGAAGAAATCGAGGATTCTGAAAAGAAGGAGGCTAATTGGAGGAGCAGCGTATGTTACATCCAGCACACAGAAGAGGGACTGGCCTCAGATAGGGCCGGAAGCACTTTTTTCTTTTTAATAGGAAGGAGGGTGAAGTGGGGTTAGAGCCGGATAGGCTGGTGGCATTGGCTCTAGGCAGAGCAGTGAGTCTTCTGGCTGTATCTGCTTTCTTCATGCCATTAAGATGGACAAACTGGCACTGGACGTGTAGGGAGCAGAGAAAGAAGTGTGCCGATTTGAGGAGAGAGGACAGGTGTGAAATAGTGGTCATTCTCAGAAAATGGGAGTGAACCTACTAGAGAGATGGAGTAGGCTTAAGATCTGTGCTCATAAACTTGACTTGAGTGGCGTGGCAAGTCAGTTAAGTGATTTTTATCTAGCAGCCTTCCGTTTAGATGCGAGTCAGGAGTAAGTAGATGGTTGGATTTAACCAGGAACTGAGGTTTTACCAGGTAAGTCAGACTAAGAGAAAAATGGACAAGGAAAGCAAGGTGTTTGAGGAGGACTGTGCAGCCGTGTCCTGCCTTTTGGCGTCTCTGTGCTGCCCAGGAAGAGGAGGAGTTGTATGGGCCACGCATTAAATACCTTGTGGCCCATAATCACGAAAAAATCTCATAATGTTTTAAGTAAATTTAGGGTTTTGTGCGGGGCAGCATTCACAGCCGTCTGGGGCTGCATGCGCCCGCGGGCTACAGGTTGGACACCCCGAGAGTGTTTTCCCTTAGGATCTAAGCTGGCCGAGGAGGGAAGTCAGAACGTGAGGAGGAGGAGGAGTGAAAAAGTGGTAGGATCAGCTTGTGGCTTGCTGGGGAAGTGCTGGCATGGGAAAACTGCTAGAGAGCAAGCCAGCTCGATGATGTGAGAGCAGCATGCTTGAAATGCTTCGGATTTTTGAAGACGGTGTGGTTGTTGGTGGTGACATGCTGGGGTGGGATGCTGGATGGGCGGTTCAGGTGAGGTGGCAAAAATACAGTTGGTGCTAAAGACACTAAAAGGCAACAGCGAGGAGGCCAAGGTATTCGATAAATCATCTGTGTGGATGTCGAAGTCATCGACAGTGATAAGACTGATGGAGACGATGAAGACAAGGAGCCCTGTCCTCAGACTTGAGCAGATTGGCAGGGGACACCTGTTTCAAGGGACCTAAAGTTTAGGCGGAGTGAAGAGAAGTGGTTTGGAAGTGGTGTGGGAAAGCAGGGCGGGTACCTGTAAGGTCCAACACTAAATGTCGAGGGGAACAGGGAGGACACTTGCCCCTGCCGAGGTATGGGATGCCTGGGAGTACAGCTTCTGCTGCAGGAGGTGCAGTGTTCCCAGGGCCGGCCCGGTTTGCCCGAGAGCAAAAACGTGAGGGGCACATCGCAGAGGAGAGAGGGAGTGTGTGGAAGAGCTTGCTGAGGGATCGCGCGTGGCTTCTGGGGCTCAGGACGGCGAGGAAGAGCGGGAGAGGGGCCGACGCGTGGATGTGCAGCTGTGTGGGGTGAGCCATCTGGAAGGGGGGCGGACTCCTGATAGGGTTGAGGTGAGTGAGGATGTAAGCCAGGATGAATTGTTCCAGAAGTCCCTTGGAAAAACAGGGTAATCAGTTAAATCTTTAAGCCAGAGCAATAGTTTTCAAACTTCATAGTGTCTAATAGTTTTAGATCCATTAGATCTGGGTGGACCTGGGTATTTACGTCTCTGATAAATGCCCAGGTGATGCTGATGCTGCTGGTCCAGAGACCACTCTTCAGAAACCACTGGTCCAGAGAGACTGGTGTGGCTAGGTCAGTGGCTACAGTGACCTGTAGCTTGAGATGACATGCGGCCTGGGTGATGGTCAGAGGTTTCCTCAGGACAGCTGTGTCAGGCATCTCTCTGACTTGGCAGTTTAAGGAGGAAGTGAGTATATGACCATTTCTTTTGAGATATAGCAGTTTCTAAGTGATTCAGTTTGATTATCATCAAACATTATTGAATATTTACTTCATGAAGCGCGATGAAGATACCAAGAGTTGTAACACTTTTTTCCCTCAAGAATAATGGGGTAAAAGGACAGACACAGAAGTTAAATAGACGAAAAACAATGCATTGCAGCAAAGACTGCATGCCAATCAGTAGGTAGTAAAGGGCAGTTCTTAACAGGAATTCCGAGAAATGGGCACTCACTGAAGATGGGATGGGCGGGGACGGTCTGTTGAAGGAGGTATGATTTCAGCTGGATTCTGGCGGGGTTAGAGACAGGCCGGATGGACAGCGGGCATAGGCGAAAGTGTAGTGTCAAGGATAAACGTGAAACGCGACTACTCGAGAGTCCCATTGCTTTCATCTTGGCCCAAGCCACCGTTATCTCTTGCCTGTATTATTATAATAATTTTCTAACCAGCTTCCCTACTTCTGTTCTTCTGCAACCCCCTCCCCAAAGTCTGTCCTCAACACAGCAGCCGGAGTGCTCCTTTTAAATGTCACATTATATTGCTGCTTAGTCCAGAACTCTCCAGGGGCTTCTTATGCTACTCACAGTAAAAATCAAATGCCGTCTCCTGGCCTATAAGGCCCTCTATGACGTGCTTCCCTGGCTAAGTCTTTGAACTCATGTTTGGCTATACTCTTGGCAATTCTGTGAACATATCAGACACACCCTAGCCTCAGGGCCTTAGCATGTGCCTGTACCATCTGCTCTTTCTCCACATGCCTCTACTCAGGTGTCATGTTATCACGAGCACCCTATGTAGGGGTAATTCCCTGCCCCTTTGCGCAGCATCTCCCACCCCTCCCCCGTCTTTGGTTTCCATAGCAGCCGCTGCCACTGGACTTGGTGTGTATTTGTGTGTTTAATGTTGTTCTCCTTCCAACTAGAATGTTGGCTCTGTGAGGCGCTGACGTGTCCTCTGTGCCTAGAAAGGTGCTTGGCACGTAGTGGGCACTGATTGGACATTTGTGGGGTGAAAACAAGGGAAGCAGGAAACTTTGGGGAATAGTAGAGAGGCTAGTCTCTACGGAAGAGACAGGAATGGAAGCAATGGTTTGGTGGATAAACTAGAAGATGTTGAATGATAGATCATTATTTTGTAGAAAATAGGAATTAAAAAAATTCTTAGCATACCAATATTTAACTTTCTTGAAATAGTGCTTTGTAATTGGGATCTGTGGCTAGGATGGTTTGGGGAGGGACTAGAAGCAGCGATAGCGGTCACTGTTGTGGTTGTTCAGGTATTTGGTTAAAAGGCCTTGGGATCAGGGTTGGAAGGTGAACGCAGTTTTTAAGTGGAGTTGAAAGCCTTATGCATGGCCTGAACGATAAGGTTCCAGTTGTACAAGAAAGCTGCCTTGTTTTGATATGTCTGTTTCAAAACTGTGTGTTTTAATATGACATTTAACCTTAACCAAGTATAATTTGTCATATTTCAAACCAGAATATGGAATTTCGTTGTTTTAAAATTTATAAATTAAGGAATAAATTTGTACCCAATTAAGCAAATACTCATTTTTGTGGATTGTAAATTGTGCGTGTGGGAGAGGTTGGAAATCAGCGTGGTCAACGCACACACATCGGCAAAGGGAGAGGACACGGGCGGGCCACTTGGTATCCTCATGAACAGTCCGAAATAGGTATTTAATAAGTGTCTGCTGATAATCAAACTGAATCACTTAGAAACTGCTGTCCCTCAAAAAAACTATCATATACTTACTCCCTCCTTAAGTGCCGAAGTCGAAGGAGTGCCTGATCCAGCTGTCCTGAGGGAGCCTCTGCCCATCACCCAGGCCCTTTTGCTTCTTCCTGCAATGAGTAAAGGAGATATTAGGAGTCAGGGACTTCCTACACTAGCTACCCTTTTCTCTTCTTTATCCTGGAAATACGTGCTGCCTTTAAAACTTGTGATCTGGTCTTAAGCATTGCCTTCTCGATTGCAGTTAACCTTTTCCTCTGAACATGAGCGTGCCGCTCCTCTTCATATGCTTTTTTGGTGTACTTCACTATTATGAAATGAGATAACATACAGTACTTTTAATAAAAGGCTGGCATAGAATAGGCACTCCACAAATACTGGTTGAAAGGTTAATTAAATATTCTTAATATAATGAGCTGTATGTAGCAAAGTGTCCAACTAAAATGCCCCAGTATTTTGCTTCCACTTAATTCTGTAGGTTCTGTATTATCTTATTTGTGTAGTAACTCATATGTTGTTTTACTGTCTTATTTGAATTGAGACCATTAAATCAGAGGTAAAATAAACCAAAGTCTACTTTTTATTTTTTTAAAAAATAACTGTCAAATTATTTTTCCTGAGTGAGATGAACCCTTTGATCATTGGCTATTTTAGCCAGATTGCCGTAGTTTTGAAGGTCAGAAATAACTCCCTAGGGGCTTCATTGTGCATTAAGGCTTCAGTGCGTATTGCATTATATGCTGGCGGCAGTTCTGTCGCGGCCCGGTCAGAACCGGCCCTGCGACTGCAGAAGTCGCAGGGTCCTTACGCTCTGTGTCTCGTCTGTAGGATGGGGACGGCGCCACTTCAGCCACACTGTTGAACGTTACTCCTCAGAGAAACTGATGTCAAATAAAAATTTTCTTAATGACTTCTTTGTTCTGTTTATTGTGCTTATAGTTGCCAATTAGATAAAAAACAGTATAATATTTTTTGCCAAGACTGGTTTGAAAGTCTCACTAAACATTCCAATTGAAAAGCAGGTGGCAGTGTGGGCGGGAGACATGTTTAGGGGACGGCAGTTGCTATTGTGTGTATGTTCCCCTCTGCTGTATTCATTAATTTTAGATGATTATTTTTATCCTTTTGTTTTCTTGTTTCATTTTATTAAATTTATCAAAAATAAGTTTCCTGTACTTATTGAAAGTCAAAGCTGTGTTTTTGCAGTTTGTTCTATACCATGTTGCTGTAGTACTAGATGTTTGCAGATTTTGTCCTATACCAGAGAAATTTTCAAGATTGTTAAAAAACAGTTGGGATTGGAAAGGAGAAGGAACAGAGATTCCCAGGTGCCTTCTGTGTATGAGGCACTGGGTCAGGTCCTTTCACAACTATTGCTTTGTTATTATGACGTAACCTTACAAAGTGGAAGCAAGAGTCAAACCCAGTGGCCTTGCTGCAGCCAGCACTCATAACCAATGTGCGGTAATGCTTTCAACTAGTCCGTGACAGATGGCCTCCAGGACGGTCCCCAGTGATTCCCATTCCCGGCATGCGTGCTCTTGTGCAATCTCGTGCCTTTGAGTGTAGACTAGACCTAGTGACTTACTCTGAAGTAACAGAATGTGGTAGAAGTGATGGGATGTCACTCCCAAGATTTGGTTACAAAGAGATCGTGGCTTTCATCTGAGGTGCTTGCTTGCCCTCTCTAACCCTCTAAAGATTTTGGTGCCAGAAATGGGGTGCTTCTATAGCAGAAATCTAAAACGTGGGAGTGACTTTGGAACAGGGCAGTGGACTTCGAGGAGAGTCTTAGTGAAAGAGTACCTGGAACATGTTGTTTGTAAAATTTGGAACTTTGAGGAGATTGCTGTGAGGCCTTAAAGAAAAGGACGCCGGAAGAAAAGGCAGAGGGTGTAGCAATGGTGTTGTTTGTAGTCATGGAAAGCAGAAAATGCGCCTAATGAACTGGGAGATCTAGCTATGTAAATCTCCAAGCAAAATGTTGAAGGTGCCCCCTCGTTTCTTCTTGCTACTTATAGTAAAGTGTGAGAGTTGATTCATAAATTGAGGACAGGACTGTTAAACAAAGAAGCAGCCAGCACTTGATGATTTTGAAAATGCTCAGCCTTTCTGCATGGCAGATGATGGTGATATTAAGACATGGGTTCTTTGCAAAGATCAGTTGGAGCGTTTCAGGGCACTGCCAGGAAGAGGACAGCCCAAAGATGAATCTGAGCATGTGGCTGTAAAACCTTTGGTAAAGACGTGAGAAAAATCAGAGGTGGTACCTTAGAAGTCACACAGAAAAATAGAGAAGGGCAGAGCTTCATGCTTTTCTGTTTCTTTCTATTATATGAGTCCATTCTTAGGGTTGGGAGGGCAGACAGTGCCTTTCTAGTTCTGAATTTATTCCAGCAAATTCTTTTTCTACCTGTGTGAGCATTATTAATTTGCAATCTTACAACTGAAGCTTTTCCTGCTGAATGAAGGCATGCGCTGTGCTGACGCCGGCCATGCTGGAGGAGCCTGGCCCAGGCTCCCCTGCAGTCCCTGTTCCAGGGCTTTCCGTGTCTGCCTCTGTCCGCCTGTCTGCCCTTGCCAGTAGTACAGGTGTTTGGTTTTGTTTTTTTTTTAAATAGGGGTTTTTGAATTTGTTAATACTTGAGAAAACACTGAGCTGAGAAGAGCATTAACAGTTTTTCTTAGAACTGAAAGAAGCATGAATCTCTTCGAAATCTAAATAATGGGCTCTGAATTTCTCTTCCATCTGTGGACATGGAAATCCATTAAAATTCAACCCTGTTCTTCCTCCTAGTGCAAACCAAGGAAAGTGTTTTGCTGAGTAGTACTCACGGCGGTCCCAGACTTGTTCTGGAGCCGCCACAGTTGCGCTTCCGCCCGGAGTCGGAGGTTCTGCGTCGGTGCTGGCGCTGCTGTGTCCCTCCGCCTTGCTCTTGCTGCTCTCCACCCGTGCGGGTCTGAGCCGTCCAAATAACTGTGTCTCACCGACACACTCTCCAAAGTGTTATTCCTTGTTTTCCTGCTTTTGGAAGCATGTATACGTGAAAAGGCACCTTTCTTTGCATGTAATTTAATTGCTTATGAGCTGTCGTGCATCACCTTGGAGCATTTGCGTTTTGTAAATTCTGATTCCAGATTCCAAATATACCTCTAATAGGTGCTCGCTTTTTATACTTCTGGTTCTCTTTGCACTTATATAGTTTAAATGCAGTATTTAAAGCATTTTTTAAACTTTTGACAATATATAATTTTGTTGAAGAGAGGATGAATGTCTTTGCTCCATAATTATAAAATGTTTTTATTTTTAGATTTATAAATATTTTGGAATGATCAATTCAAAGAATTTTTTCACTTCTATTTCATCTTTTTCTTTCCAGTTACCTTTTTAAAATTTTTTTTTATTTATTTACTTTTAGAGAGGGGGGAAGGGAGAGAGAAAGAGAACCAGCAATGTGTGAGACATACATCGATTAGTTGCCTCTCACATGCCTCCAACTGGAGACCTGGCCCATCTCCTGACCCAGGCCTGTGCCCTGACTGGGAATCAAACGGTCAACCCTTTGGTTTGCAGGCTGGCGCTCAGCCACTGAGCCACACCAGCCAGGGCCCAGTTACCTTTGTCTATATATACCTACTTTCATCCTGGAGCCACTTATGAACTATACATTTTGTTACATTCCAAGAGATGAAAGAATACTATATCACATGTCATTTCATCAAAACTAGATAATCTCAGCTTTTGTTGCAAAATACTGGTGAAGAAATTCTTTGTGTTGCACTGAAGGAAGTTATCATAGTTCTTAGAAATATATGTTCAATATTGAGTTTTGACTTAAGCCAAGATTATATCCTAGGTTAGGATACAGTCATCTAAAGAAGTCTCCAAGTTTCACTTACATATCAAATGTCTCCATCATCATTAGAGTTCAGAGTACTGCTATCCATGTTTGTATTCATCTAATAGTTGTGAAACATTTTTCTGTGTTAGTTTTTCTTTTCTTTGTAATTATGGGTGGGAAGTAAAAAACGGAATTCTTAACTGTACTCAGTGAAAACTAAGCAAACTATAAAGACGGTGTCTCTAGTCTTCTTTAATGCCTTCTTGAAAGGTGACACATTACTTTGTACAATGCAATGAGAAAAGCAAAGGATGATGTGTTAGTGATGATTTATTTCACTTTTGTATCATTCTGAGTATGTCATTTGTTATGTTATCATTTGAGTCATTTTTAAAACATGGTTAGGAATAATTAATGAACAAAGGTTGGTGAAATATCAGAATGTTTCAAGTTACAGGAAAAATAAGATCCCTAAAAATCTCATAATGCACCTAAAATTATTATGAAAGGGTCCAAGGAACCCATATGTTAATTGCAAGAGAGAATGAGTTTATTATTCTTTTAAAGTAACTTTTAAAGAAGTATCACTAAGAAAGAGTAAGTCATAAAATACAAATCCTTACTTATAGAACTGCTCAAAAAAGGAAAGTCAGCCCCAGAGGACACACTGATGGTTCACCAAGGAGTCAACACTATCTGTATGTGAGCGACTCTCCCTGGAAGTTTACATCCGGCTGCCCAATGGACATTTCCACATGTAGTGGTTACTTTAGACTTGTCCAGGCTGAGCTGGTCTTCACTCTGGAACCTGTGGGGAAGCTTACAGTTTTCCCTTTCTCAGGGAATGACATCTTTCTGTTGCTTGGACCAGAAACAAACTGGCGTCATCCCGGATTCTCCTTTCTCCCTCACTCCAGTCTTATTAGTCAGCAAATCCGTTAGGCTCTGCCTTTGAGAAATAACCTGAAAGCTGACCCATCTTCCCCTGCTCCACTACTTCTGTCCTGGGTCAGCATGCCCTCTTCTCTTTCCTGGATTATCGTGACAGTCTTCTGTCTGGTCTCCCTGCTTCCACCATTGACTAAAACATTTATTCTGAACACAGCGCCTGACACGATCCTTCAAAAATGTCAATCTGGTCATGTGTTTCACTCCGGAAACACTGCAGTCCTACAGGGCCCCGGTCTTGCTGGCTCCCAGGTGCCCCTTTGACGGCCATTTCTGGTTCTTCCCCTTTCTCATCCTCCTGCAGCTGCACTTGCCTTCCTGCTGGTCCTCTGCCTTGCTAGGTACTTTGGGCTTGATTCTTCCCCTTGTAACGCTCTCCTCCAGACATCCTCGGGTCTGTCTTCATCTCCTTCCCGTTTTTGTTCAGATGTTAACTTTTCAGTTAGTTCTGTAGTCATTCTAAGTTCTCCGTGGCCCTTACCATCTTCCAGTATGTTATAATAATATCTCCCCTGCCCCCCCACTTGACTCTCCTGTAGAGACTTTTTTGTCTGGTTTTGGTGGTTGCTGTGTCCCCAGCGGTGTCTGGAGTAGTGAATGATGTTCATCAAGTATTTGTCAAATGGGTGCTACATTCCCGAGGTTTTCTACTCGTTACTCTTTCTTTAACAAGGGAATACTCAGTATCTGTAGGAATTTAGTGTGTGGAACTCTCTGTGTTCGTCACCGGTCATTCCCTCTCATTTGCTGGGGCCCCTTGTCGCTAGTGATGATGGTTTGTGCTCTAGGGGCAGGAGCGCTGCGTGGTGCAGTCTTTGGAACCAAATTGACGAGGTTTCAGACCTGGCTCTGCTGCGTTCGGTCTCGATGACATTAGGCGTGTTACTGTGCTTTCTCATCTATAAAATTAGAGCAAAAGTAGTATCTCCGGCGGTTGTTTTAAGCCATGTAAAGCTCTCAGAACAGTTCAATATGTGTTAGTTATTACGATTGTTAACCTTTCCAGACCCAGCCTAGCTGTTCGGAGTCAGGAGTCAGCTACATTCCTGAGTGGCAGTACCGAGAACTGTCAGATTCGGGCTCTCTGTCTGAGCACCTGTTTTCTTCCCCCTTTAAAAAACATTATGGGTATGTTGGTCCTTCTTTCTCCCTTTTACCTCCATCTTTCTCTTTTACTGTTGAAACGTCAGTCATTTCTACTTCGAGCAGTCCAAGATAGTGACATCCTTCCCTTTTCTCTCCCCCTCTCCTTTCACGTATTTATTAAGCATTTGCTTTTCCCTTCCCATTCTGTCCTAAGTCTGCCACTTCCCTTTGCTTGTGTCTGTCTCAGTGTTTCACCCTTTTTCATCTCATGATTATTAAAATTCTGCAGCACACCAAAAAATACATTTCTTGCTGATCTGACAAAAAATAAGTATAATGTTGATTTATTCAAACCAGATGGCTATTGTGTTGGTTCTCTCTCTCTCTTTTTTTTTTTTGAATTTGACAATCTAAAGGAAAAGAGGTCAGCGCCTCTGACTAATAGTCAGGTACTGCATGTTTTAAAAACGCCACAGCACACTAGTTGAAAGTCTCTGCTCTATCTCTTTATTCTTTTAAGAAATTAAAAAAAATACCTTCCTTCTGGTTAATTGACTAGAATTACATTTGAATCGGGGGAAATGGAAATGCTGGAGATGTTGAAATAAAATTGAAATTATATTTTTAAAAGTTGCAGCTTGCCCCCCCAATATTGCACCAGTCACTAAAACCTTGAAAGTACTCATACTCCTTCCTCCAGCTCCCTGCAGAAGTCTCTGCTTTCTCAGTGATTTAAACGTGTCTTCTACTAACCAATATGAAAGATGATTTGAAAAATATTGCATTATTTGTGATTTGCAGCTATTTTCACTAGCTTTCTTTCCACTTTCATTTCAGGTGTACGGGAGTTCGGGTAACGGTACTGGTTCAGGGCACCCAAACCTCCTCCCTCGCTCCCTTACTGCACTGTGAGGCTCTCAGGGTCTGGTCTGCAGACCCAGCCCCATTTGTCTGGGTGTGTTTCTTTTAATGGGGGCATGTGGTCAGAATTCTAGACAACTGAAATGAAAATGATTTTTTTTAGAATATGAAACATTTTATAAATTTTAGACAGATTTTATGTTGGCTATAACATTCTTTTCAGAAGAGATGAGGTGGACCCAATTAGGCATCCATTTAAACAGATTTTATTTTGAGGCTCTCAGGGGCTTTCATCTGTAAGGTATGCTGTGGTATTACCTAATAAATGTTGCTAAGAGAACAGTATGCTTTTTGTTGTGTTTTCTTGATGTCATCTTTTTTCTGGACACATTTCATTAGCAAATTTAAGACGGTGGAAATGCTAGTTAAAAGTGTCTCCCCTTCATATTTATAAACTCCTGGTTCTTCTTTTTTTCAATTATATACTTAATCCATTTATTCATCAGTTATGAGTCCTTGCTCATTGCCGGTGACTGTTTTGGGAAGGGACAGTACTGTAAGGCGGAATAAAAAAGTGCTGAATTTCTACTTTTATATATTGGTAATTTGCATTTTCCTAAGTGCGGAATTAAGTTTTGATCACTCATTATTTGACTGAACATTCATTGAATCTTTATTATTTGTAGATATCTTGTGGGAAAGCTTTGCCTTTAGAAGCATTATCTGGATTTTTGCTTAAACTAAACCTAGCTAGTGGCCCCGTTTTCACTCTCTAACAGAAGGAAAAGAACAGAAAAAAGGGGGTGAAGTAGGTTTATATTTTAGGGTTAGTAAATAAGTTAAGACTTTTCCTTTTGAGTACTTGCCAAAGGACTTCAGTGCTTATTGTCTTAGTCTGCTGGGATGGCTGTAACAAATTACCGCATAACGAGTGGCTTAAACAACAGAAATTTCTCTTTCACAGTCTGGAGGCTGAGAAGTCCAAGATCAAGGTGCCTGCAAGGTAGGTTTCATTCTGAGGCCTCTCCTGTTGGCTCATAGGCTGCCACCGTCTCCCTCTGTGCTCACGTGTCTTCTTTGCGCATGCGCTAGGGGAGAGCGAGCAAGAGCGAGAATGCACTGGTGCACGCGCGGGTAAGCCCTCCGAAGTCTCTTCTCATAAGGACACTAATCCTCTCAGATCAGGGACTCCCTTATCACCTCCCTTATAGCCTGCTTTTACCTCACCTACTTCTGCAGAGGCCCCGTTGCCTACCAGTGCCACACTGGGCGTTCGGGCTCACTCTGTGATTTTGGGGGAGAAGGGTACAAACATTCAGACCATCATGCTCGTCTTTCTAACTCGTCAAAAATTTGATTATTTACTGCGCACTGACCGCCATTATAGACCGTCATTATATAGCTGTGTAAGCGCAAAGAAAGTGCTCGACCTCAGTAGGCTACCGTTTCTTTATCAGTGAGACAGAGGTGTCAGGCCAGTCACTAGCTGTGATTCATTCCCACTCATTCAATAGTAGTTCCATTTTCATTCTCCTCTCTCATTTTTCTCTTTCTGTGATATATTTAGGGTTGGTTTTTGCCAGGTTTCCCCTCAGTTTTTTACTCTTATTTTTCTCTCCTTTCGTTTCTTTGTATTTTGTAATGTCTTGTGTTCTGCCCTCTCGCCATCTACCCCTTCCCTAAATTGGACATTTTCTAAGAACTTATACATTTACTATATTTATTAACTTTTTAAAGTTTAGCGAGTAGATAGAATGTTTTCTATTTCTTTCTGTTGGATATTCTGCAAACCTTTAAACTAAATTTACCTAAATTAGATTTATTTTTAGCCACCTGAGGACACACTTGGTTTGTATTCCCATAGCCCACTGCCCTTTGCTGGGCAGGTGTCCTCACGACGGTGTCCGTGGGAAGCTGGCCCGAGGCGGCCAGGGGCGCTCCTGTTCTTGCATGGCCTTCTCGTGCGGAAGCGCCCGGTCCGTTGTGGGAGATCAGTGGGTACAAATTGATGGCGACAATGATATATTTTTTTACTTTTGAGGAAAGGAAGGAAAGACCTTGGGCTTTCCCTTCTAATTTCTCCCTTTTGATCTGTGACATTTGAAAAGCAGTTCTTCTGAAGTCTCGGTAGCTTTTCTCCTTTTGTGTATATCAGCAACAAACTGCAGTCATCCGCACAGGTTGTGGAACGAGCGGGTAGTGTGGGTGCAAACCTGTGTTGGTGTCCACATTTCCATGACGGATGAGAAAGTTTGCCAGAAACAGTGTCACTAAGACTATTGTAGGAACTAGATCATGAGTGGGGGCAGGTCCAGTTCATTTAATAGAAATCCTTAGTCAGATGGGCACAGTATTAAGAAAACAAACCATTTAGGAACAAATTTGGCTCTTGCTTCTAGAATTTAAAATGTTATTCCTACATGGTGATAGGTATTATAGCAATGATGATTATAAGGATGCTGACTAGCAGCTACTGATTTTTGAATGCCTACCATTTGCCAGGCTTTATACTAAACATTTTAAGGTCATTAACACATCAAATTCTAACAGCAACCCCATGGTAAGTGGCCATGGATTGGCCCCGCTAGTTTCTCCTATAAACTCTTTAAGGTCAAGGATGAATTCTCTGTTTCCAGCGCTTAGTATAGTGCTGAACACATGTCAGGGAATAGCTGCTCCGCTGATTCGAGTTCTAGCATGCCATCTTGTTGACAGTAGTCAGTCTTTGCCTGCCCTGCCCTGCTCAGCTGTGGGTACGGTAGGCTTGCAAGTTCAATTCTGTACTTTAAATTAGAGAGTTTAGTCTGCCCTTATGTTAAAGAGCTACTTTCCCACCAGTCAGCATGGTCTTTAAATAATTTGATGCCTCATTACCCATGTGCCAGGGGTTAAACGTTACCCTTAGCAGTAGCTTGGCTCGTCCCTTCGGCTGCTGCCTGGCGGCACTCTGGTTTTTCCTGGGGCCTGAGCCCAGCACTGACCCCCAGTTCAGTTAACAAAGGGTTCCCTCAACCTTGTGTTGCCAGCGCCTTTTAAACATTTATTGGGTCCTGCTTCCCTTTTTCTGGCTTTGAGTTTGATGGTATCCTTCCTATGTGACTAGAAAAAGTGAGACTTTGCTTTGTCCTCTCACACTGATCCCCTGGACCAAGAACAACTCAGATTCGTCTACTTTAATATGCCCTTAAGACTTGGTCATTTGGATCATGACCCCTCTCTGCAGGTCGTCCATCTTTTCCAGCTTCCACCTGGACAAGTCGTTTTTTCAACTTAATAACTCCTTGCTCCCAGGACTTCATCATTTCCCTATATTTTTGTTGTGTGCTAATGTTACATTCAGTCTGAAGCCCTTCCTAACTTGTTTAGAACGCGTTTTCTTCTGCACTGGGTATTCACAGCCTCCAACTCTAAAAAAAATTGTTTTCCCTTTGCTGTGGCCAGTGTGGCTCAGTTGGTTGGAGCATCATCCCACAAACTGAAAGGTTGTGGGTTTGATACCCCCACCCCGCTTCCCCCGGTCAGGGCACGAATGGTAGTCAGCCAGCTGATGTTCTCTCTTATATCAGTGTTTCTCCCTCTCCCGCCCCTTCTGCCTCCCTCTCTGTGAAAGCAATGAAAAAATGTCCTCAGGTGATGATTAAAAAAAAAATTTGCCCTGACCAGTGTGGCTCAGTTGGTTGGGCATCATCCCACAATGCAAAAGGTTACTTGGCCTGTTGGATTCCCCGTCAGAGCACACGCCTGGGTTGCGGACTCAGTCCCCGGTTGAGGCACACGTGAGAGGCAGTTGATTGATGTTTCTCTCATACGCAGATGTTTCTCTCCTTTCTCTATCCCTTCCCCTCTCTCTGTAAATAAATAAAATCTTTTTAAAAATTCACCTTCTCTTATCTTCACATTTCCTTTGTTCCCCTCTCTTCGAGCCGTACAACACATTACTTAGGGAAGCCCCATTACACTTCAGAGCGTGGGTCTTGGAAACATGTTTATATACTGTCTAAGTTCAGTTTCCCTTCATCTATCGCTCCCAGATAATTAACACAAATGAAAATAGTGACCTTTTAGAATAGCTTGCAAGGGAGGTAACAACATACCAACTCCCCCAGGATGCCATTGAGTGGAGGCCAGCTGGCATGAAGACGTAGAGAAGAAAAGGAAGCCTGTGAAATGGACAGTTTCAGAACCAGGGAACTAATGGAAGCGAGGCCGGCAAGGGGAAGGGGAAGTGCTGCTGGCTCTCATATGGAAAAGGTTTAAAAAGAATAATTACAGAGGCAGTTCAGAATACATCAAAATCCCCAGTGAATTGTTTTCTTTAAATTTCATATTCTCTGTAGCCATGTCTCCTTACATTGGTAAGTGGACTAAATCATGTTTTTTAATACATCTCTAAATAAAAGATCATAAGAATGTAGCTCATTAAGTTCCTTGTTGCCTCCAAACAAATCCTAAAAGTTCAAGAACCTGGAACTCAGTGCCTAAAACATAACCTATGACTTTGAGAGGAAATTGAGACCTGCTTTTAACAGCCATTTATCCAGAAAAGCACATGCTCTATATAAACCCAGCCAAGTCTCCCGCACTGTCTGCCTGTATTCTGCGTTACAATTGATGTTCATAACGTGACCTAGATATTTTTGGTATAGTTCTGTATTACTTTGTTGATTCTTACGTATGACAGTTCTCAGTTAACTGGAAAATCCTATTGTTTTTTATTTGATTTTGTTGTTTCTCTAATGACACAGAAGTTGTTGAAAAGCCCTTTTCCATTATCCTTATCGTTTTGTACATAGATTACTATTTTGAACCTTTTAAATGGACCTTGCCACAAAAGTCCATGTTTACATTCTGTGTGTTTAGACCCACGATCTCAGACAGGGATGAGGAGGTGTAAATCAGAATCTCAGGGCTGTGGGGAGAGAGACCGTACAGTTCAGAAAAGAATATTCACACCTGTAAGTCACAGTGAGCATTTTAGAAAGCAAGACTGTAGCATTCTGAGCTGGTGGAAGATTCAGAAGATAAAAGTGAGTAAATATTATAGAACAAGGGATTTTTAAATATTATAGAGCAAGGGATTAAATGGTTAAGAAATACTGATTTAGAGTCTCCGGTTTTCTGAGTGACTAAAAGAATTTTCACTTTGGGCAGTCTGCAGTCATCAGAGCTTGCTCAGACTAAAAGATATGGGGTGACTTGAAAATTCAGGCATGACCGAAAAGAGGCAATAGATTCTTGACCCCAGATTTCCCTTTGAGGATTTAAAGCCAGATTGGCTTAAACAACTATTTAATAAAAAACAAAAACATACGCAAAGTAAACAGAGACCTCTCTCAGTGGATAGCCCCGCAGTGAGACAGTTGGAGTGTTGAAGCTGGAGGTTTTCTTGTCAGCTGGTCCCTGACTTGAAAGAATTACAGTCGGGGGACTTAGGATTTGGGTCTGGCCTGGCCTTTGGAAGAGGAGGGAATTGGGGCTTTTGTGAAAGATGATGAGGGTTGGAAATAAAAGTAAAGCCCCTTTAATCAAAGGGAAACATTTGAAAGAGGTAGGATTAGGACATGAGCTTGTGGGAAATACCTAAATTAGAAATATTAGTTGTTCACCAAGGAATAAAGGAGTGTTTGCATGGAATGACTCCGTAAAGAAGGATTACCTCATAACTTTGTTAATTTTCTGGCTTGTTGGTTCTTAATCTTCATTTTGGGTCTCGAACCTTGTTGACTATTTAATGAAAGCTCTGGGCTGGGTTCCCGGAACAATGTACATATTTACAGCATTTTGCACAGTTTTGAGAGGATCATGGGCCCTGTGAAGCCCAGCAGTATTAAGAATGCATTAACCGTTCTGTTATCTGCTACTTCCCAGACTTAGCCAAAATACAGCGAACTTGGTGCCACAGGAAGTATTTGGACAATATAAGATGATTAAGTTTGGCATGTGGATAAAGAATGGATTACATTCAAGGTAAAAATGTATGTGTGCATTAGGCATGCTCTCTTAAGCCAGACAATAATAGTATTTGGATTTTAAAGAACTTTATTTCTTTTCATTTCTCTTTACTTAGTATTTAAAAAAAAAATTTTTTTAAATGTGCCTTCTTTTCCTGTAAGTGACCAGAGGTGACTCCTCTGAAAATGGTTCACTATTCACTTGACCCAGAAAAGCCCACAAAATCATGCAAAGCAAGAGGTTCAAATTTTTGTGTTCACTCTAAAAACACTCATAAAACTGCCCAGGCCATCAAGGGCATGCATATCCTAAAAGCCACCAAGTGTCTGAAGGACGTCACTTTACAGAAGCACTTGTGCCGTTCCGTCGGTACAGTGGTAGAGGTGGCTGGTAGGCGTGGTCAGGTCACACAGTGCGGCTGGACACAAGGTTGATGGCCCAAAAAGAGTGCTGAGTTTTTGCTGCACATGCTTAAAAATGCAGAGAGTGCTGCTGAGCTTAAGGGTTTAGATTTTCCGGTCACTGAGCACATACAGGTGAACAAGGCTCCCAGGATGCAACACTGAACTTACAGAGCCCATTGGCTATTAACCCCCATGTGAGCTCTCCCTGCCACACTGAGATGATCCTCACTGAAAAGGAGCAGATTGTCCCTAAGCCAGAAGGGGAAAAGATGTCCCAGGAGAAAATGAAGAAACAAATACGTATGGCCTGGGAGTAAATTCAGTGTAAAATAAATGCTAATAAAAGTAAAAGCGGAATGTTGGTTGTCTTTATTAGTAAATATATCTCAAGTGTCCTTAGGAGATGGTGCAAATGAGTTTTCTTCTGACTAGAATTAAAAACATTATTCTATTTTTAAAAATTGAACAGAATTGATACATCTGAGATAAAAGGTATGCTATCTCAGGGCCGGACAGAAGATGCTGGAAAATCAGCTGCAGTACAGGTGTTGTCATCCCCTGTGACTCTGAACAGGTCATTTACCTGGTTGTATAAAAAGATACCTCATAAAAAGATACTGTTAGCAAACTAAAATTGTAGGATCCTGAAAAGCAACCAACACAGAATTGCTCCAAGTCACATAATTTCCACGCTAAAACCACAGGGAATGTAGAACCACGAGATGGGGAATCAAGATCACAGAGGCAAATGTGAAACTGGATGTTTCTGTACATGTCACCTTGTAGTTGGGTGACATGCACGGACTGGCAGGCTGGTTCCAGGCGATATATTTGGAGTGAGGGCTTGTCTGTACAGGGGAACTGGAGTCAGAGTGGGCTCACTCACTGGTGCTGAGGAAGAGCCGCAAGGTCAGGCGGCATTGAAGGTCCATGGGTCTGAGTCTAGAATCCAAGAATACTAGTCTACCAGGTGAATTCTGATGCTGAGGCAGATAGCCCGGGCAGTATTTTAGGGATGAGATTCTTGGGTAAGGTGCCTGAGCACTAGGGATTCAAGGTCTCTCTAGTAAATAGGTTTTGGATACTACTTATTTCTTTATTTTTCTTTTATTTAGCAAATATACTGGGCCAAGCACTGTTGTAGGTGCTAGGAATCATAGCAAGCATGCTTTGGATGCTGATCAATCCATTACCTCATCACAAACCGCTTTTATGTGTTTTTAGTGAAGATAGGAATGAGTTCCTCCCTCCTTCTTTTCCTCCCTCCCTCCTTTCTTTCTTCCTGCCATTCCTTCCAATCAGTTTTAATAGTTTATATAAGAAATATAAAAACTAGTTTTTAAAAAGTAGTATGATAGCCAATGTTGAGTATTTCATTGGTAAAATAATTATCTAAAAGTATTTGTGTCTTTTGCTATATATATATATTTTGATTTTGGCCAAGGTGAATGACGGGAACTTACTCTGAAGGTAATAAAGAAGAAAATTTTAACTCTGAAACTGATGATTAAATGTATAGTGTGAGCCATTTTTTTCCATTATAAAATAATTTTCAAAGAATGCTAATTTAAAAGATGAATCAAACATTAATAGAGGAAACAACTCTTAAGTTCTAATAGCCCTTACCAAAGCAACAACCTTTAGTTTATTTAAGAAACATGAGTAATAAATGAAAGGCTGTTATGAGGAGGAATCCGCATATTGATTTTGTCCTGTGACATGGGCAACTGTGTGTTTAGTGAACAAAGAGTACATTGTAGCCCTGGCTGGTGTGGCTCAGTTGGTTAGAGAGTCCTCCTGTAACTGAAGGTTGCAGGTTCGATTCCCAGTCAGGACACATACCTAGGTCATGCTTTCTGCTCTAGGCACAGGCATGCACAACCCCCTGATTTGGACACTTAATGATCCCTAGGCTGGGCACCAGTCCCTGGTCTGGGCATGTACAAGGGACAACCAATTGATGCTTCTATCTTGCATCGATGTTTCTCTCCTTCTCTCTAAAAGCAGTGAAAAAAAAAAGTCCTCAGGTGAGGATTAAAAAAAATTTTTTTTTTAGAAAGTACATTGTAAAGTCCATGAAATGTTTTGGTAACTTTATAAGAAGAAACACATGATATAATAATTACAAACTAGGCATACTCATTTGTGGTGACATCAAAATATAAAGCTGCTGCCCTGACCAGTGAGGCTTGGTGGGTTGGGCATCGTCCCACAAAGCAAAAGGTCGCCTATTCGATTCCCAGCTGGGGCACATGCCAGGGTTGCTGGCCTAGTCCCTGGTTGGGGTATGTTCGAGTCCTAAAGATTTCCTTCTGTGTTTTATCTAAAAGCTTATAGTTTTGTTGGGATGAACATATTGGCTCTCTTCTTCCTTTCTAATATTGCTTGAGCAGTGGTGTTGGTGTGCCTGGCGATAGCCTGGTGAAGGTAGGTGTCTGGCTCCGAACTCGGCCCTTGCTGACATGGGTGGGAGCGAAGTTGGGTCTGGCTGGGTAAGAGCAGTCTGAAGGCCTGTCCTGGCAGACCACCCCTGTGGTTGCCGAGAGCAGACTTCCGTTGCGGCCTTCCTTGTCTGCGACCTGTGGCGTTCCCAGGTTCTTGAGCTCCAAGGCTAGGCTCCATGTAAGTCAGAAAGAAAATCTAGGGAACCCACCGCCATGTCCGGGGGTCCCGATCCAGTTTGCTTCCTTCTCTCCACCTTTAACAGTCTTCTTATGTTTGTTTAAAATATAAAATGTCTAGGGTTTTAAATTGTCCTTAGTGGGAAGAACAGGCATAAGTATATGTGCTCCTTCTTCCTGGAAGTATAAATCACTAGGGTTTTTTTTTTTTTGCTTAATTGATAGTATTTCTGGCAAAGAGAAGCCTGTGTAAGTTAATGGATAAATATAAATGTTTCAAGAGAAATAAATGGTGTTTAAAAATTAATTTGCCATATAAATGTGAGTTTGAAAGTTAATTTATTAATGTGAACGTTCCAAGAGAAATAAACGGTACGTGTGCTGTCTTCCAAATTGCTGTCTCTGTTGAATTTTCTTTTAGGAATTAGAACCCTAAGAATCACAGATCCCTGAAGGGCTTCAGGAAATGAACATTTACCTAATTGTGCTATTTGAAAAGAACCTTCATGGCATCTTTCTTGGCATGCTCCCCAAAAGTCTTTGTTTGCCTTTGATTGATGGCAGGCTTTAAAATACCGCGCCCCTAAACCAGACTTTTGGGAAATGTTCCTCCAAATATACCGCTTTCCTGGCCATTATTAAAATGTAACTGTCAGCGTGCAGCATAAATAGCTCCAGCCGGGTCTCTGTCTCTTCTGATGCGTCCCCAGAGCGTGTCCGTCTCAGGCTCGCTGGCTGCAGTTGGGTCGCCGTCATTCGGCGTGCAGCTGCGCACTGCGCCCACAGCTTTAGTTTGTTTCCCCGACTCACCGTCATTTGTGTCCTGGTTACCTTTTCTAAGCTGGAGAACTACACTTTGGGAGAGTTAATAAAATTCCACAGTTCTTTATCTGAAACCCTGGAGGCCAGATACCTATCTGTAAAGATGTGGAATCTTTACAGTTTTAGAAAGGAAATGAAGTGCATTACTCTGCGTTAA